>JASCZW010005517.1:150000-384432 GCA_034211315.2 Aedes japonicus | reverse complement strand
ACGGATTTTTTCCGTATGGCCGACGACTTCCGTTATGCGGTACAAACATAATTTGCGGACCTACTTCTGATGTTACAACACTGATTGCGCTGTGGTATCAGGTTACGATTGTTCCGATTTCATATAAAAACGATGGTTCTTGATGCCACCGTTGGTTTCGTTCAAATCGTGCGACTCCACTTCCTTCCTTGTCGGTAACGTTCAACTTGCTGTGAGAAAATTGCCACTCGTCGATACATGTCATGGAAAGGATCTCAGAAATTCGGAGTTCTGCAACGTTGCCAATGCCAGTGACGTTCTGAACGCAGCCATAACAGGGACCAGTGATGAGTCTAATCAAAAGTATTGGGGATCAATAGACAATGCCAACAAAATGCACAAGCTAAACCAGCGTAAGCCATCTCACAGGCGTCTGAAAGTTGGCGGAAATGAAGCCGCTTTAACTTTCTGTCAATGTATGTATGTATGTATGTAGGAAGCCACCATCCTGGCGTGGATCTTGCCCTGCGCTACGGTTCTACTTAACAGAACATTCAGCTCTGTTGCTGTTCTAAGCCTACGCACGCTGCCTTTAAGGCGCCAAAAGGGGTACGTAAAGAGAGGCCGTAAGCAGAACACTTACGGGAAACCTGCGGGAATAGTGAATCTCATTGCAGCATTATGCTTCTGATAAATGAATAGACAAAATATGCAATTCATTAAAGCTTTCCTATATGGTTTGTTTGAAAAGGCGCGTAAGATTCATTACAACTGTTTAAGTGGCATGTACCAATCATAAATGATATACACGCTCCCCTCAACACTTCGTTTGCTGCCCTCCGTTGTCCTATTACAACTTCAATGATGCTCTTCAAGAAGCTCCTTATTGCGTGTAATGTCGATCGATCTGTTCCTGATACCCTTCAAAATTCCAGGTCCACCTCCACCTCTCTCTTGAAAATCAACAAGCGTCTTCTATCAGCCTCATTATTCTCATTATTTCCGCTTCTGGTCGACGTCGGCCGGCAGCATCGTTAAGTCAACTTCGACGACGCCCTGAAGCCCTTTGAAAACCCTTCTGGCCCCGTAACAATCAGGCCACACAGTTTCACTGTCCTGGCTTTCCTGCCGTCGCAGTCGTCCCGGCCCTGTTTGCGAGGGTTTGTTTATTATTTTTTATTTATTGGCGTCAATCAATAGTAGACCATATATTAAATTACATTATATTCTTAACATCTATGTTCGTTTCTATTTTACATTTTATTATTCACTTACTAGCCTCAAAAAGAATTTTTTCCGGTGTTTTTCTATCCATAGTAATATCAATTATTTCACTATATGCATTACAGCACGACATCAGTTTGGAAGGGGTCTTCCAGCCTGCACATCAGGCGAGTCTGTATATTACCTGTGCGCCTTCAAATTCTAGCTGCACCTCAACATTTGCCGTGATGATCCCAAGCGCCATCGTCAAGCCAACCAGGACCTGTCCCTAAAGACTATAATATTTCCAGTTCTGTTGGTGGCTCCTGTCCCTATGTTGATCTGGTATCATCCGCAAGCCGCTATATTGATCATCCTGTCGTCAATAATCTCAGTTTGGCTGCCCCTTCTACTCCGATATCGGTCCTTCGTCGTGCTGCAGCCATCCTATTTGCTCTGGATCTGAACTCAGGGATTGGGAAGAGAGCTTCCAGTCTGCAACCTCAGATCTGCAGATCTACAACCAAGAATGCTTGCGGAATGAACATTTGTATTGACAAGTACCTGCTCGCATGCTCAGATGAATGCTATGAAGTGGTCATGTTCTCCGGAGACATGGCTCGACATGGTTACCCTATCGAGCCAAATTTTTGGTACCTGTTATGAAGGTTTTCGAACTTACCGTACCCCTAGCAACAGCTACACGTTATCTGGAGAAGGATACTCATTGCTGTTCATCGGTGTTTCAAGGCACAGCTAATTGAAGGATACATCCTGGGCCAGTATCGAACAAGCCTGAGTGCAAATCATCGTTATTCCTTTGTGTGTTACGTGATGTTGCATTAATCAAAAAGCATACTGAATCGCTATTTGCCAAATCGTCTCGAAGCAGATGCTGTCTAGGAGATTATAGTGATAGGCGATCTTAATTTTCCAGACCTGATCTCGATTCCACGCAGGGAGTCTCAGATTATCGATAGCTATAACTTAAATCTTCTAGTGGCAAATCAATTACGTTACCAGTGAAAATCGAAAGCTTTTAGATCTCTGTTTTGTCAGCAAATTTGACCAGGCACCAAGGATATCCACTGCTCCTTCCGTTTTTAGTTAAGACGGTTCCTCTGCATCCTCCTTGCATCTCAGTATCCGTATCAGTGGTTCAGTATCCAACAAATGCTCCCAACGTCCCAACGTCAGCTACGACTTCAAGAGAGCTGATTTTGGCAGCATTCTCGGCATGTTGTTGGGCATCGACTGGAGATGTTACTCTTGACACCCGAAGATATCAACGTTGCAATTCAGACCTTCTCTAATATCGTGAGCTATGCTACTCGATCGCTCATTTCCTAAGCGGGTTGCTCCGAAGACCATAAATCCAACGTGGCAGTCCGCTGCACTGTGAAAGCTAAAATCTTCAAAAAGAGCAGCATTCAGGCGGTATTCTAGCATGGGGGAGTTTCACTGCGAATCAATAGCGAATACAAATGGATGTCTCGCCACAGTCGTGCCAATTATTTGAGAAATATTCAGTATAGGCTGAAATAAGATCTTAAGTCTTTTTGGAAACATGTCAATGATCAAAGGAAAGAATCTGGATTACCGTCAACATTGACATACAGAGAACCCACAGCATCAAATTCCGAGGAAATTCGAACTTTTCGAAGTAAAATTCCAGGGCGCGTTTTGCTCCGAGATATTGACACAGGGTTGAATTTCGCTAGCAGCGAATAATTTGCCACTATGTAGTGATCCGTCAAATACGATCAATATTGATGATTCAATGATCCTTCCAGCTATTTTTTAAATGAAATCATCAACATCGGTTGGTCCGGATGGTATCCCTGCGGTTATTTTCATAAAGTGCTATGCATACTTACATCTCTGCGTCACTTATTCCAAGTTTTAAAAAAAGGCGACAAGTGCAACGCCAACATCAACCGAGGAATATATGCTTTCTAAATGGTGTAGCGAAGCTCTTTGAATTGGTAGTTCTCAGACCCAGTCTTCAATCATTGCAGGCAATCATATAGCCGATACAAGCGTCAGGATTTGTGACTGCACATCTGTGTCGAATTCCTTGCCACATTCGGTATTTCAAAAGGAAGTCATCTTGGGCCCCCTGTCTTCTTGTTGTACTTCAACGACGTAAATCTTTGTAAGCAAGATCCTAGGTTATATTTTGCTGATGACTTGTAAATTTATAATCAGGTCAAGTCCATCGAAGACGCATGGTTTCGTCAACACCAACTTGATAGTTTCGCTTCGTGGTGCAACACAAATAGGATGGTGCTGAATCCAACCAGAGTGCTCACGCAGTTTCTTTTTTAATCAGTACGTTTATTTGTCAGGCTCAGGCGTTGTATAACACTTTGCCGGAGCCGATGTTCAGTATTGTAATTAACATTGTTTTAATTTTTCGATTTCAGTAATAGTGGGGCGCCTACTACTCGATGCCTAGCTCGAGGTTAATGGGTCACATTTTCGTTTGAAAGGGGCTTGGTAGGTAGGTTATTTCAGGTATGAGTTGTTGCTCATAGTTGCGACATCTACCAAATCGTCGGTAGCTGTAGTCCCATTCAGAAACTTAGCCACAGATGGGTGACCACAGCTTGAACACAGCGGAAACAAAGGGATTATATAACTGAGACACAATGGCAGGGAATTTAGTAGATTGGAAGGAAGGGAGGTGATAACGTTACACTCTTAGATCAGACAAATAAAGGAAATTCGTAAATCGCTTGCATCGTGGGAAGGTCACGCATTCCCAAAACATCTCTTACCTCGCGGAAGGGTTGTCTACTTCGAGCCACTAGGGTATCCAATAGTCGTGCTCTTAAGGCATCATTATCCGGGCAATGCCAAACTCCCGCTGTTTCTTCCACAAGAAGGAAAGCCGATAATCTTCGACTACCACCTCGAAGGCAGCATTATTAAACGTGAATCCTGCGTCAAGGATCTAAGAGTTTTTTCGTACAAGGAGCATATTAGCTACATGTTTTTCAAAGCAAACCGCAGTTTGGGATTTATCATGTGGATGTCTTTTGCTGAAAGAGCCTCTACTCTTCGAGATCCACGCTGGAGTGTTGTTAAGTAGTATGGAACCCTCACTATCTTACTGGCGTTGATAGAATCGTTTGTGCGGTTTGCTCTCCGTCGTTTACCATGGAACAATCCACGTGAGCTCCCTAGATATGTACACCGCATGCAACATTGGCCTGAACACAAGAAATGAGGTGAGATCTATCACGAGTCATGTTGTTTCCGGAAAAAATTGACTGTCCGATGCTGCTTAATCAAACCAACATTCATGTTCATTTTTCGTGCACTTCGCAAAACATCTTTCTTCGAACATCATTTCGTTGAACAAACTATGGCGTCAACAAGAGCTCTTGTATTCAACGTGTATTCAATCAGTGTCATCTGGATTTGATTTTCCTGGCCTCGCCAAATAATTAGAGCTAAGTTTTTGAATATTATTAGGAATTACCATCAGGACCACATTGTGTCTGTAGATAACACCAAATAGAGATATAAAGATATTAAGATGTATCCTTCCACCTCAGTATTTTTGTATCAATCATTCTAGCAAACATTAACTGTTCACTCTTCGGATCTCATGGTTATGAGCGAACATCTGCTTCTACCGTATATTGTTTTCTTTTCTCTCATCACAGCTTATTCAGTAACCTAATGGAGCACGCGAGTACGGCATTATGTGTGTTGATCAGCGTTGACACTCATTTACGTCTGTTCGCGTCTTCATTAACGTACTGAGCTCACCAATCACCAATGCCGATGTGGCTTCTACTGTACACAAAAGTTACTTCGCGTACCTTCAGGTATTAAATAGATGCCGTTGTGATCCTCTACCTTTATCCAGTTACACCTATCCCTACCTCCCCGTGGTGCCAACTGGGGTATGAGTAATCAAAGGAAAGTTCGATGGTAACCAACTCCGGTGGGGTCTTGATCATATACAGGGTGCAGCAGAAAATAATGCGAAAACTTGTTCTATTTATTTCAAATCCCATTTTCAACTAATTAAAGTAATAATATCAACATTTTAGAGTGCAATTATCTTTATAAAGTCCGTTTTAAACAAATTTATTCAGAGTATGCCTTTCGGACGTAGTCCTCCGACATTGACTGCCATGTGCGTGTTATGGTTGACTTCAGGGTTTTCACACTAGGGTGTGATGTTTTGCAGGCTCGTGCTTCAACATATAATCAAAATCGAATAATCCAACGGATTAAGATCTGGACTGCTAGAGGGCTACAAATCCTTCGGCCAAAACTTCATGTTATAGTTCAACCATTGTTCTGTTCGATTGGACGTGTGACACGGTGCTCCATCCTGCTGTAGGACAACGTTTTGGTCCTCGGAGAAGTTGGCCTTCACCCAGGGAAGCACTTGGTCCTCTAAAATACCGATATACACTTCGGTATTGAATTTAACTCCAGCATCAGTGAAAACAGGCGGCATTTTCAAACTGTTGGACGCCACCAAGCCAAACATCATGACACCAGCCGGATGTTTGGTTTGAAATTTGAATTTCGCTGTTTCCGGAACGTTCTCCATTTTCTGCGGTGAAATGAACCGGTCCGTGCAGCTGTTGGCCACAGCATCGATGCTGAAAAGCTTTTCGTCGGAGAACAGGATTATCATTTTTTCCTTCTTCAACAAGGAAAGCAATCTCTTGGAACGAGTCACTCGAAGTTCCTTGACCCGGTCTGTAATATAGTGGCGTTTCACTCTGGCTCTGGAAGATGCATGCAGGTCTTCCTTGATGATTCTCCGCATGGATTTCTCCGAAATATTGGCTTCCTTTGCAAGTTTTCTTATAAGACGCACCGGGTTGCGAGAAATTTTTGCATGGAACGATTTAATCAGGGTTGGCGTGCGTACAAAGCGCGGACGTCCACATCGCGACTTCCGCTGCTTGAGATCATCCTTCAGGGACATTTTTATGCGGTAAACTGTTGCCAAATGGCACCCTACCACCTTGGCAATCTCTTTTGGCCTCTTCTGGGCGAGCAACGAATTGGTCATTACTTCTTTCGCGAACATTTTGACGAATTTGCAATAAAACAAATAGATTGTTCGGATGCAGCACTTGAAAGTAATCATAAACAAATACATTTTCGACAGAAATTAGTCACTAGCTACACGAATTATCCCAATACTCAAGTTTGAACAATTTCGCATTATTTTCTGCCGCACCCTGTAGTGACAGGGAATCACCCGTCTTCGACGGATGCAGCCTATCCGAGTTTCTGTTCTCCACGTCAGGGGTGGCTCAAAACAGCGTCTGTCCTCCGGCGAGTCTTGAGGAAGGCCCTTAAAAATCCAAAGTTTCAAATAATACAGAAGTTAATATGGTCTTCATTAACGTCTTATATTTGAATCATCTTCCCTATATTAAACTTAATCCAATCTATTGAAAATTCAAAAATACAGAAAATAGTCTTCATTATCAGAGATGACGTAAGGTCTAAATTTCTCGAGTTGGTTCATTGGGCTGCAAATAAATCCGTATTCCCGGTGTTTTCAACGAAATTTGAGCATTGATCGTCCATAATAATACATATCAGTAGAGATCCTTAATAACGCACAGGGAATCATGTTCAAACAAAGTTTTAAAATATTCACCACGACACGAAATTTACTGCTTGTATACAGTATGCGTCGTTCTATAGCCATAGGGCGTGGACTATGCCCCGAAATGAAGTAAATGAGTAAATCACAAAGAATGTCGAGCGCCAATAAGTAGAACAGTCACTACTCAACTGTAACAAGACAGTTAGCTGCAAGATAACAACACCAGTACGGTACTATTCAGCGCTCAATTTACCGTTCTTTTCAGCACTCCTTTCAAACTCTATTCCAAGGTTTTATCCCACCCATACTAAATGAAAAACAAAATAAAAACTTACAATTGATTGTATATCGAAAACTATCAGGACATTCTTATAATCAATGTAAAGCTCAGAACTTTCATTTTTAAGTTGTACCGCCCTGTATTCAAGAACAATGATCGTTACGCACCTCTCCCAAATCATTTTGCTTACTGTCGAGCTGTCAAGGTCGTAAAATATTAATCCATTTGAGCAAACATCATACAGTAGTAATGAATTTAATTCCTCATGATTATCCGTGTCCCAACAAAATACTATATTAATACATTGGTAGAATCTCGTCAGCGCATGACCGCAAATTGAACGATAATTCCAGGTATCAATGTTCTTAATCCTTTTTAGCAGGAGCCTCATATTTCGTCCTTCCACGCTTAAGGTCCTAAATATGTGCACCGACTGTTACGCGGCAGTCATTCTCTCGCTACCGCAACTGTGCCTCCAAGCCTCTTGTTCGCATATTCACACACAAACTGTAACCGTGTGCTGTCTGTGATGCGTTGGCCAAACCGATTAGCTCCGGGTATAAGCTAGCCTATATCACTTTCACGCTTCAGGTTTGCAACAAGTCCCTAATCGGGGATTTTCAAATTGAGAGAGGAGATGATCACTTTCACCTCTTTTTCGCTGCCTTTGTTTTTGTTTCAGCGCATCCCAAAAGAATACTTAATCTTTCCAGTTGGTTTTCACTGGTTTGCCCCTCTTCGTTGAGTGTTTGAGCTTACTTCAGGTAACACACTTTAATACTGTTGATTTTTGCAATGGATGTCTATGAGATTTGTCATATTTCGAATTTTTCTTGTTGAAAGAATGATCGTCTTACCGCTAGAAGTATCAGAAACTGTGCATCTTCTGCTTGGAGCCCAATGGACAGTGGAAAATATTTCTTCAATGACTCATCGGACTTGACCGGTGCCGACGCAGCTGAAAGATAAACGAAGAGCAAATACCCAAACAACCAACATTCGGTTTGCCGTAAAGCAGATCGAAGAAAAAAAACCATACCAGACGTCTTAGGGAAGAGTAGAAAAAATGGCTTAATCCGATGTCGATGAAACGTCGAAAATGGAACCCTGAAGGTGATGGAAAAGGCAAAAACCATCACAATTTGAACCCAAAGCATGTACACACACGTGAGGGCTAATCTTTGATTTAGATCAATAATAAAATCGAATTATAAACGTCCAATAGTAGGAGTAGTAAGGCATCGTCTATTTTTTTTCAAATATGACCGGAAATGTCTGTAAAGAAAGCTTCAAATCTATTGGGATTCTTCTTCTTCGTTGGAGCACGCTTTGTATGAATGCAAATAGAAGAATGAACCGAAGTAGCATTGAATGGAACATGGAACAAAGTAGAAACAAACTTATCATTTGTTCGATAAAAATTAAGATCTGACAAATTTTGACAGATATGTTTATATCTTACTGAAAATATTCCGCCTTCTTTCGTCTTCATTTTGCGGGACAGGCGTTAAAAACGTTCAGGCAAAGACGTGTATAAACATACACACACCTTATTCTATAAGCGAGGAAGGCCTTTGATGAAACTGTCTTAAAACGGTGACATATGTCGATCGAGCGGATTTGATTGGTGTGTTCCTCTGAATGCTATGGTATGTGCATGATATGAAGAATAAAATGGGTTGACAATTTATTCATTCATATTTATTTTCCAAATGTGAATCGTATATAGGCATGGAATATATGGCGGGTTCTCCTCCAACTCTGACGGTTTAGGCGCGGATGTGGCTGAGTGTCTGGACCGATTTGCATGAAATAAACGCCAAAATGCTTTTGTGGTCCCATTGAACGCTAATGAATATTTTTGGAATCGGTCCACCGGTTTCAGAAATATACCAGGAGCGCAACCCGGTTAATATAGTTTTTTCATGTATAATTGGCCTTAATCACGTTGGACCAATCATGCGGTACCTAAAATCATATGAGAGTTCAATAATAATAACAAAATCAATAATAGGACAAAAATTCAATAACTGTCCAGTATAGAATTGGCCACAGGCAGGCGTGATCCTGGGAATCCAGATCTCATTTACCCTTCCCATTAACAAATTCCGTGACCACCATAGAGATGCAGATGCTTCCTCCTCGGCCAACAAACATCGGTGTTGCATTAGAGCTTGTTCAAACAAATTTGGAGAAGCTATTCAGCTATTCTAGAAGAAACAGCTGAATAGCTTCTCCAAATTTGCTTGAACAAGCTCTAATTCAACACCGATGTTTGTTGAGCGGTCGCTAGCAGCAACGGATGTCACATGAACATTTCTTCTTTCCCAGATAACCTCAGGGACATGGCCGACTGGGGCCTGTTCATAAACCACGTAGACTCATTTTTGAATATCTCAACCCCCCCCCCCCCCTTCCTAGACTTTCCTCCATACATTTTTTTTTATTTTTGTACGGAGCGTAGACTTTTGCCAAATAACCCCCCTCCTCTCCCCCCAGAAAAGTCTACGTGGTTTATGAATAGCCCCCTGTATAAAGTTTGTATTCACAAAATCTGCATATTAAAAGTGCAAGGACTTCTATTTTATGCTATGCTATTCTATTTTAGTTTTGATACGAGGGAATCTAGAAAATCATTAAAATAAGGTCGACTAAATAACTCGACGAGAATAAGCGCAATGATTTTAGCAACGATTTTTGCAGAACACTTGGTTAGCCATAGAGTTGAACGAGCTCGTGATTCATTCTTCGCCACTCTCCTGCACATCAGCAAAGATGATTCTAAGCGCGAATACACCAAGTGCATGCAAGTTCTCCTCAAGCATGGTCGCAGTCTCATGCCTGTAGAGAAACACTGGTTTTATAAGGGAATGGTAGAAGGTCTTTTTGGTACTGAGTGAATTTTTTTTGAGCACAGTTTCTTTTGGAGTCCATAATAAGCGCGATGATGATGTGCCTTCGTACTGCACGACTAACGCCCTTCGCAAGTTATCCACCACCTCGAAAGCATCCCCGTCTATCGTAACACTGCAACCTAGGCAAACCTTTGTCGCGCTCTCTACCGCCTATCAGCATGTACTTTGTTTTCGACGCATTCACCACCAGTCCTACTTTTTCTTGCTTCTTGGTACAGATAGGTGTACAGTTCTGCCACCATTCCAAATGTTTAGCCAACAATATCCAAAGCATCCGCGATGCATACAAATTGGCTGGATCTCATGAAAATTGTACCTCAGATATTAAGTCCGGCTCGTCGCATGACACTTTCAACGGTGATATTGAACAGAAGGCAAGTCCTTGTCGAAGTCCCCGGCGAGATAATCTTCATGCAGCTTCGTACACATGCTAGCGTTGCTCTAATCATTCTCGTAAGCTTCCTGGGGAAGCCGTTCTCGTCCATGATTTTCCAAAGCTCCTTATAATCAGCGCCTTATAATCGATGAACAGGTGGTGTGCAGGGACCTGGAATTCACGGCGTTTTTAGAGGATTTGCCGTACGGTAAAGATTTAGTTCGTTGTCGAGCGGCCCTTGAAGAAGTTGGCTTGCTAATTTCCCACGAACTTATCCATTTTAGGTGATAAACGACGGAAGATGATAAGAAGGTGGCACTTTGTAGGCGGTATTCAGAATGATGATCGCTCAGAAGTTTGCAAACTCCAACTTGTCGCCTTTTAGTAGATGGGGCATATGATTCCTTCCTTCCACCCCTGCGGTAACTGTTCTGTCTATTCCGACTAACTCGCTGGCTTATTGTTATTTAACTGTTGGATGGCATCCCTACTTCCCTAAGCATGGGAGAGGATTCATCACCCTCATCTGCCGTACTGCAGTCATTGCTTCCACTGTTTTGGTCCTCATAGTCGCCATCTAGGTGTTCGACAAAGTGCTGCACCAACCTTTCAGTCACCTCACCTCCGCTCGTCAAGATGCTTCCATCCTTACTTCCGGCACATTTTGGCTCGCGGCACAAAGCCTTTGCGGGATGTGTTAAGCTTCTGGTAGAACTTTCGTGTTTCTTGAAAACAGCACATTTCCCTTCTCCCATCTCCTCACACTCCTCTTTTTCCCGAAAAAGGTGGGTCTGCTGTTTTCACTTCCGTTTGTACCGTTCCGACGTACTGTCAGGCCCCTTGTTGCATCATTACTGCTCGCTCTGCGTCATTTCCAAAATCTCTTACACTCCTCGTCAAACCAATCCTTCCGTCGTACATTACAGATACAGCGGATGTGCAAGGTCAGTGAAATGAAACAATCTGCTATTAAAAACGTTCGAGAAGGCTTAAATTCAGTTGTAACGTTTGCATTAAAAAATAGACCAAAATTCTCAATTTTTCATGGGTTTACCTTCACCCGTACTGACGAAACTACCCACACAGCATCAATAATAGTAACCCATGAGTCAGCAGACAAAATTTGACAGCTCTATCAGTCGAACCCTAACCATGATAGCAAAAACAGTGAAGCAACTCCGTTCAGAAGTGTGTGCATTCAGTACTTTGTGGACGCCGGATACGCCCGTTCCGGCATCTACAACATCTTGGCACAATTAGACAACAATCAAAGCATCGATAGAAAGCCCGGTTCCGGACGGCCGACGATCCTGAGCAACAAGAAGCTCCTACATCGCAGCGTGCGCTTCGCCGGGAGGACGGTTCAACCGGCCAAACAGTGAACAAGAACATACATGTCAGGAAGTGGAATTCGCGTCCACTGGCTTCGGAGCTGCAGGTAAATGACGCAGCGGCAGCGACTGAATAAGATGGTCAACCTCGATTTTCCCGGCAAATCACGACGTGGCGGTGGTGATGGTCTATGAGACCTATCTCACCCTGGATGGCAACGACTGGCAGGGCACTTCGTATTTACTTCCTCCACGAAGGAAGAGAGCTCCGAGGTGAAGTTCATTTCACACACCAAGTTCCCCAAGAAGGTACTGCTGTTGCTGACAATCAGCGAGAAATACCACAAGGGCAGAGACGCGGTGTTCTGGCCGGATCTGGCGTTGGCCCACAACTCGAAGCGGTCGTTGGAGGAGATGGAGCGGCTGAATATCGATGTGGTACCCATGTGCGAACCCGTCCAATGTCCCCCAGCTGCGTCCTATCGAAAATTTCTGGGCCAACTTGAAGCGTAAGATCAACACCTACAATTTGGTCGCGAAAACTGAGGAGGACTGATAAATAAATCGATGAAATAACTTAATAACATGCCTACACGCATATTTTCGTCCGCCATGGCGAATGTCCCGCACAGATAAAAAGAAACATTGAATTTTCTGCGTTATCTAATGCACATAGAGGAAATGCTAGATTTGACGGAAAATACTGGGATATATCGTGTAAATTAAAGCTCGATATCGCCAAAATCGCGTCTATTGTATGAAAGAATTCCAAAAATTGCAAACAATTTCGTTGTTTGCGCTTGCTTTGGTTTAAAATTAAACGAAGGGAAATTCTACGCGCCTGTTAAAATTCATTATTTTTTTCTGTGCGGTTAACTGCTGGAAGGCCGCACGCTTGAGCGTAGAATTTTTTTTGCAAAAAGCTTAATAATTACCTTCCATGGGAAATTTATTAAAAGCAATTATCTGTTTTAGCTTATTTTTTATCACCATTCGGAAAAAATTGACCTTTTTTTTTAATGCAAACGTTAGACGTGGTCACCTAAATGCGTCTTTTTCAGAATAACTAGTCATGTTTTCCCTGATAAGAGTTTGTTGCATTGGAATTTATCTAACTTATCGCACATTTTCTCGTCAGTTGGCATCCAGTTGTGAAAAAGTGCAACAACAATGTATTGAATAAATTGCACTCTTCAATTGACTACATAAGATTTCTTAACTCCGGAAATAAGTTTATTAAACACCTTGTCACTGCCAACTGTTGACTACAAGGTACTCGGGATGATTCTGGTAAATTATTTGGCACCAGCTAATGTAGAACACTGACATCATTCCGTTTCGTCTCACGTGATATATACTAACGTTCAATAGCGGAGCCCAGAAAGAAGAAAGTCACGAAAAGTACGAAGCAAAATTCATAAGAGAGACGAGCCTTAGTTTGAAATCAGACCCGGCATTAAAGCAATATAATTATGCAGATGAGAGGTGGGGCTATTGCAGTTTTAAACATGGAATGAAATAAAAAAAAAGAAACGATTTAAACCACCCGTTTTTGAAAACTGGGAGAGAGAAAACCTCAATCTTTTTTATGCAGATTTGTGAAGATAAAAACGTAGTTCAATTTAAGTTGTTCAACTTATAGAAAGGGCACTCAATTAAGATTTTAATGCAAAAGAGTATAATTCTTTCTGGTTAATTGTGTATAAATGGTGTAATTTTGTTAAGTCTAAACGAGAGTTAATAGCATTCAAAAACCGTTCACTTTAGCGGGGCTGCAAAACGATGAGTCAACAATTGAGATGGAGTGTGCATCTCTGAAATATAGCTCTGGTCCTCACAAGTTTCTACCTCATGCTTCCACGGGTCAAAAGATGCAAAGACCGCCAGTCATCCTTCTGACTTCAGCAAGATTGAGGATGCGTACTTTCCACCAAGGAGGTGCAGCTCATACAGCGTCTGTCCTAGCATCCAGCGGCAATGGGTATGAAACGTTGCACCGCTTCAGCTATACCTTAGGTGGCAGTTCTACTAACTTGATGTAGGAAGCGCGACCCCGGTAAGGTAGCATGCTGAAATCTTATCCTACCATGAAAAATGGAAGTATTCGTTGTACGGTGTATGGTTTCAGATCATCTATGGAGTTCCCAGGTACTGTATAGCGCTTTTATTTTTTTTTACAATTGCAACAGGAACACAATCTGAAGACATGCAGACATTACAATTGTTATTATCATTTTTATATTATAACATCTTTTCACAATATTGTTTATGCTATTTTCAACTTCAGATTCATGCATCGTTGTGAGCTTTGGCTCATCTTAAAATATATGAAGATTGTTTATGTTTCTAAGACATAAATAATCATTTATGAGCCCAGCGCGAAACAGGAGTTTTCGAAGAATTCGAATTTCCTGTCTCATTTTAATGTTTTTTATTTTGGATTAATAAAGTTTCCGTGTTTTGGGCAGTGATCATACTCACATGAAATCTAATTCGCATTGTTGTTTGCTTAAATTTTGTTTGCTGTTTTTCTGGGCTGCTGGGTGATTGACTTTATTTAATTGTATCACGTTGAAATTTTTACAATTTCAGAGTTTCAATCATCTAGCACCACGACGAAAGAGGCAATTAGCTACATTTCATTATTATATGTACGTTGTTTAGTGTTTCTTTACGACATCGTGTAATTACCATCATATCATGACCTTCACATTTCAGAATACATTAATCGACTTATGGTTGAGCTGTACAGAGGTATATAGCTGCATCTTATTATTAATTGGATATCATTATTATTTTCACTGCGAAAAATAATCATAGAGAAATTTTATCTGCTTCAAGGTTATAGGGAGGGTGATAGTGTAGATGTGTTACTGCTGAGTAGCATAAGGTCTTTTTACTATTAACCACCCACATTTATGAGTGGCCCCAATAGCATCCTTGCTGCTGGTTTACATCGGCCGTCAAATTGTATATTTCAACGTATTCTTGTATTCCATTGAACTAAACAACTCACACTTGTGAATGGTCCCAACGGCATCCTTACTGTTGGTTTAAATCGGTCCTCAAACTCGATGTTTTAACATATTTTTGAATTCTGCTGAAATAAACCACCCACACATTCAATTCCAACTACCTCTATTGCACATTGTAGACGAAATACGCGTGTCCGCCAAGATAAACAATATAGTTGGAATTAAATGGAAATTACTAATCTGTCTTCTCATTTTCTAATTAGTGATATCCCACTAAAAAGCTCACATTCACCAGGATTTAGTCCTTGATCTTAACAATAACATTTCCAAAGATTGCATCCTTCTATTAAAAAAAAGTTTGCTTAATAGCGCCGCAAAGTGGCTTCGGCCGCGATTCCATAACACTTTGCAAAGTTATCATGAGAAGCAAAACTGTCTGGAATACCTTTTTTTTTATAAATCATTACTATCTATTTTATGTAAGATATGGCATAACTATGTCTCAAAGAATGTAATATCGGATGAATATGCACCACAGCCAACCTTAATCCTTTATGAACGGACTCTGTAGTTAGGAAAGTTGTTCAGAATGTTCTTACTTATATTTTAAAAGGCCATTGACACGTGTTAAAGTTTTATGTAATAACAATGTTCAAAAATCAATTTTAACTGCATTAAGATTAATCAAACTTGAACAGCTTATAGTCTTTAAAATATAATCTAAATCAGACCTTTCGAGTTTGAAATCACTTTAATATGAAGTGAGCTACATAGTTTGTCCCGAAAACTTTTTAAACACTTGAATATGAAAAAAACAAGCGCAGGAATATTTCAAAATCTCTTTAATTTTTTTTTTTCAATTTAACCAAGGATGAAACTATTTTTTTTTTTCAGTTTCTACGACTTGCGATGAGGCAAACTAGAAACTCACCTGTATTTTACCAAATTCTTTTCCCCTTACTATTACGTGTCAGCAAGCCACACTATTTCTCCTACATCCACCTGATTCTTGTTTACCCTCATTCCTGAAATTCCATCAAAAATCGATCTTTTGAACCAGAACGAGCAAGATTGAAATTTGATACTTTAATGGCATGGCACTGATCCTAGCCGCATCTCATGTAGGAAAGCATTCATCACTTTATGGTGAGCATTATGTCAAGAATCAAGCATAGGTTCTGCATCAGGTTTTCATTTGTGTGTTGTTCAATTCAGTAAATGGAGATGTGATTAGCACCGGTAATCATTCTAATTCATCAGGAAGCTACCCAAACCAGATGATTATCACACTTTTTATAGCTGCTCCTTTTTTCATGCGTAAATTTTTTCTGACTTCAAATCTGTTCAGGTTTCAAATAACAGCTAATGGTTTGGTCATTCTACTTTATTCGTATTCTGAGGCTTCGTCGATGTTGTAAAACAATAAAACTATTAGGCCTGCAGCTTTTTGTGTTTCTTAACAAGAAGGATTGAAAAGTTCGACCTATCGTCGTAAAAGGTGAACAATTGATCCTGTAAATTCAAGGGGCGTTCCAAGCATGGTGATCTTTGCGGTGAGCTAATCCACAGGAAACTTGGTGTAGTTTTATAATCACCAATAGAAAACGTTGATGGCGGAGAGACTAATTTTATTGCCTTGTTTACGGTTTGCGTTTTGCTTCTCGGTTCTGTCAGGAGTCAGGATAATTCTTGTCGATAGCATTGAAAAGAAAAAAAACAGGGATCTGCAAAACCCGAACGTAGGAGATGGCAGCCGATAAGGATGCTTTTCATAAGCATTGGCGACTCAATGTGCCATGTAGGCGTATCTTTATTTATTGACATCATTAACGATTTAATGTTTCTGGTTGGACGATATTTGTCTGTAGATTTTTCGCTGAATTTCTCGTTTCGTTTTATGGAGCAAGCAAATGTTCATTTTATTGTTTTGTTCAGATGGAGTAAGGAACGCGGCTTGCTGCGGAAAGACCGAATCAGAAGATCCAAAGCAATATGATCGTAAATTATTTTATTGATCGCTTGCCATCGGACTTGGGTCATAAGTAGCTACAAAAAATAGGGTGTGACACTATATCGACATGTTACACTTCTTTTTGGTCACTTGTTTCTTTTATTAAGAATTTGAGAGCTATCCGGTGATCTATGGCCGTGCCGTCAATATCGAGTCCCTAGGAATCACCCATTAACTATTACAAAACCGCACACGATAAAGCTTGATAAACTTAAAATCTAGATGTGGATGTGGATGCGGATGTTGATACGGAAGTGCGAAAAAGACTGCATACGGATACGGGTTGAATTTCAGATACATTTTTTTTTCACAATTCAGAATGTATTTTTCGGAATGAAAAACAGCTTGTAATTGGGAACCAAAAAATGTTGACAAAACGCTAAATACACGACGGAATCATTTTTTTATTGCTTAGTATTTTTTTTTTTAAATGTAACCTTGTTTCGTTTTAACACCTGGTTACATAAATACACTGGAAATAAGATGATTTCTGCAACCGAATGGAATTGTACTATTTATGAAGCTGTCAAAAGTAAGAAGCATTTGTATATTTAAAAAGAATGTTCGTACATTGTACGACTACAGTACAAAGAACTACGACAATTTTGTTGAAAAAAGTGAGAAAAGAAAAACGATGCGTCTCGCTGATGCTTACCGTTGCATGCACGTTTGACAGCTGTGCTTTATCGATACAAATTAAACTTCGATAAAAAAACGCATCTGCAGGGATGGGAGAGGGTTTCAATGTGGTATATTTAAAATTTTCGATTGGAATCGCTTTATTGAATTTACATCTCTTAAAACCGTAAGTCCACATCCTTATGAACTTCAGTACAGTGATTCTGTACTACGTTCGGTATACGGTTCACGTATTGAGAATATATCTCCTGTTTCAACCCTTAACTGTACTCTAGCAAGGCATTCCACTAGTAGGTGGTAAACATCTAATTCCGCTACGTATCCTTGGCAGTAGGCCTTACTACCGTTAAGATCAGGCCCGTGAGTGAGTCAAGTATGTCCTATCTTCAGCAGAATCAGAATCTTCTGATCTCAAGAATAGGGCATATTCCACTTTTGCATTGTATTCTTAATGCGACGTAGGAACGTACTGCTTTTACCTCTAGTTCATCGATACAAACGTGTGATAACCTTGGCCTGTGGGTATGACCAAAGCAGATGTGCAAGGTCTTAGACTTCTCAGAGGAGATCATAATGCCCACACAATCTTCAGCCAACCACATCATCAACTGCTTTCTGCATGCGGTTTCTGACTGTCCTCCCGTATTTACCAAACACAACGAGTTGTCAGCGTCCACGATAATGTGTACATTTTCGGGGATGCTTTCAAACACTGAGTTCATCGCAAACGAACAAAAGTGTGACAAATATGACCGACCCTTGCGGGATGCCATTCTCTAGCAACCTTGATTCAGAGGTTGCGCTGGTGTTCAAAACTCGAAACTTCCTATTGTGTAGGATGTTTTCCACATAAACACTGTATTCGATGAAATATGGACACACAAAATAGGTCACCAAAAATTTTCCTTGAGCCCGATTCTTTTCAAACTGTCTGGAAATAAAGTACTACTAAATAGTTAAGTTTTGACATTATTGGTTTATTGAACCTCTTCTCCCAACTTAAATGCCCGCACCTTTGCCTTGACCCCTTTCATCAAATTTTGGGCAATGATAGGACCGACTTGCTTACTTACTTTTAACCACATTTTCTTTAGTTCAAGTTCAATTTCTATCAGTTTTGGAGTTTTAACGAGCTTTGCCTTCATGATTGCCCAACATTTTTCAATCGGGCGAAGTTCCGGAGTGTTTGGAGGGTTGACGTCTTTTGGTACAAAAACTACATTATTATCTTTGTTCCACTCTAAGACGGGCCAGGCATAGTGGCAAGAAGCCAAATCCGGCCAAAACAGTGTCGGGCCATCGTGAGATCTCAAGAAGGGCAGAAGTCGTTTTTGGAGGCATTCGTCCTTGTAGATTTGTCCGTTGACGGTCCCAGAGATGATGAAGGGCTGACTCATTTTGCCACATCCGCAGATCGCTTGCCAGACAAGGAATTTTTTGGCGACTTTCGACAGTTTCTTCTTCCGTACACTCTCCGTAACGGCCAACTTAGGGGTGGCGACGTAGTGTTCCTGTCCTGGCATTTGTTTGGTGTCGACTTTAATGTAGGTCTCATCGTCAATCACAATGCAGAACGCTTTTGTGAGCCTCTTCCTGTACAGTTTTCTTGCACGAATTTTGGCCACCGAGTTCTGTTTATCGCTCCGGTTTGGTGCCTTCTGGACCATGTACACATGTAATCCAGAACGTTTCATTGTTTTCTGCACAAAACAAACTGAAACTTTCGCCTTTTTCGCAACATCCCTGATCGAAATGTTGGGATAACGCTTAAATTGGTTCAATACCATCCTGGCCTTCTCCGGATTTGATGAGCCACGTTTTTTGCCACTACCATTTTTAAGCTTGGTTGTCTTACGGTCCTTGAACGTTTTGATCACATGAGATACGGTTGAATGTGCGATTCCGAGCTATTTTCCGATCCATCGATGAGAAGCGTTTGGGTTTTCGAAGTGAGTGCCCAAAATTTGTTGGCGCACTATTTCTTCATTCGAAGCCATCACTGACATCACTCGACCGATTTTCACGAAACTCATTACACAATTGACACAACACAATGAAATACATTCAGATAAACTTTCAATAATTTTTACCACACGCTAAAAAGTAACGAACAATTGCGTGCGTCCAAATTTCATCGAATACAGTCTTTAAACCAACATTCACCCTTGGAAGTTCCATTTCTTGAGAAGCAATCAAGATAGGAAGCCACAACATCTACAGGTTCTCCGCTTTGTTCTTATCCAATAGATGATCATCGTGGTGCGCATTCAATGCGTCCAGGATCACATACGGTGTAGGTAGTTGGAAAACAAGGTCTTACAGCTTGCCCATGAAATTCTGCACCTCTGAACCATGTATAAGCATACTCTCGTAAGCTTCATAGGGAACTGTATGATGACCGCAGTGGCCTCCCATTCATTATCCAGTTGTACGTGGTATATCTTCTCTAACGACTAGTCCACAATCGTGGATGTAGGCGTTCTTGTGAGGCTTAATTCCATTTGTACTTTCCCCCGATGCGTTCGGGAGGTAAGTCGGCTACCTTGATCATGTTTTCTTGGAGAGCCATGATGCGGGTTTAGCCTACTTGCGATGAGTTAAAACTCGGATAGCATGATCTCAACCCGTGCGCGTTCCATTACAGTACATACAACGTTCAGTGGCTCTACACCAGTCTGTTGCACGTAGACATGTTATTCAACGATGGTAACAGCATCGCTTTCGCGATCCGTCACCGAGGCTTCAAGCGCAGACCCTGGAAAGTTTGCCTTTCTACGACTTCTTTTTTCCTGTTAGTTGTGTTTGAATTTATAGCAATTTGCTTCCTCTTACGGCGGGGAAGAAGAGCATCACCGTCATCCTCACTGTTTTGAGCGGTCTTGCCTACTCGTTTGAGTTCGTTCGCCAAAACAATACGTTCCCTGTCTGCCAGAGATTTCTTCTCTTTGAGGGACTTTTACTCTTCTTTTAGATGGGGTCCCGGATCAGACATTCCACCTGATTCTTGAGGATCTGCTTTCCCTGATCAGGGCTAGAACTAGATTTCTCGGCGCCCAACGTGGAATAAGTGCCACCTGCCTTGGATGACACAACACCCTTTTTAATGCATTTTCAGGCACGCAGCGCTTTTTGTTGCTAGTTTGTTTAAGGGGACCGGTGCCCAAACATATAATCTTGGTATGTGCGGTTCTCTTGTTGACAACACTTGCATTTTTCTGTCCCTTATCTCCACTCGATCCGCCGGTTTTCGGATCGACTTTTTCGGTTGGTTGAAGGGCGGCAACAAATGTGGACTTCACCTCTTGGGCATAAGTCCCCCGAGCATTATTCTCTTTGTTAAAAACCTTCTTGGCGGTAGGAGACACCCAAGTCGGATTTGAGGATAGCAGCTTCTCTTACGTTAATCTTAGGAGACACCCATTTTGGATCTCAATTTAGCAGCTTCTCTTACGTAAATGGGGTATTTACGATAGTTGGAGCAAAAGGCCGTCGCTCCACACTTAGCGGCGATCACATGCTCCGCTGAGCAGACCTGGCACCGAGTCTTGCTTTGACACAAACTTTGATCATGCCCAATCGCATAGCAATTGTAGCACTGCAAGAGCAGAGCATAGTAAGCTATAGTTTCCATTCTCAAGAGCCCAAAGTTCACCTTTTCAGGGAAGATCGAGCCCACGGAGGAGGTGTTAAACTTTTAATCGGCGAATTTTCTACACATCCTATGGACTTCCACCACAACTTGTGCAGCAAAATGATCCAACAGATCTTGGTCACGGAATTTGATGATGTGAAGGCACCACACAACGCACTCGGTTAAGAGTTGGATGCGAACAAACTCTCACCTTGCAAACACTCGCCAGCTTCGAGATCCGCTTTACCTTTTCAGCATCATCAGGACTTTGCACACGTACCTAGTTCGTCTTTTTCGCGGTATTTGCATCAAAGGCATACCCAACCGAACGTTGGGCAGTTTATTCCACATAGAGGTGATCCCAGGCTGTGCCATCTTCCCCTTTCATTGGGAAATTTCGATGCAAGTTGTTGTCTACACACTACCAAAATGCCATGTAAATTTCTGTCCCCTGAGACCGACACATGCAAGCGTCCTTTAGCACATAAGAATAAGTTGATAGAGATGAGAAAATAAATAGAATCAAACACATCTTTCGTTGAATTGCGTATGTGTTAGTTTCAGAAGACATAATTTTACACGAAATCTTTCTTTACGTTCCCCGACTTTTTACAAACATGAATTACGTCTCGTGTAAAATTCATAATTTCTTAGTGTGTATGTCATCTGATCCTTACGGAACCCATCCGTTCTTTCCAAAACTGCCGGAGTCGAGTTCCTGCTCTATTCAATTAGGGTATGCAAAAATACACAAATAACACACAAAACATCTTTTTAGAATGATTTATAATTGATTGTTTTATAAATGTATTATAACCGTATTGCAAAACATGTCAAGTTCGGAGCGTTTTAGATCTCTCGAATTCTATACATCACTCTGACTAACAATCGAGCTAAACATATTTTTTCACTGCTGCAAGTGATTAATATTAAATTATTGTTCTTAAAAACATGTTTCCACACACGTATAAAACATGAACAGGGAGAGAGTTCATGGGTAGTTCTAAACACTGTTGAAATAACATAACACCAACCAAAAAATGCCAAATTGCAAAAAGTGTTTTTTTTTTCATAACGATGAATTTGTTGTACAAGATTGTGCTACAACTGCCAACGAGAAGCAATTCATGAATACTCGGAGTTGACTTTTCAACATTCGGAGATGGCTTATCAAAGAAGCTACAAACTTATCACGCCGTGTGACTAGCTGTTCTAAAAATCCTCAAACGCTTTATAATGGCGATGTATATGTTATGGAATGATATTTGTCCATATTATGTTTGATTAGAGCTCTCACTGTTTTGCGCCTATTTACGTCATTAAAAGTCTTGAAATCTTCAAGTATTATACAGGTTATATTGACTTTACCTGTATATGTCAGTTTCGATACAGTTTCACTTTCAACGTGTTATAATTTCAAGCTGTTTAAGATTTTTCGCTTATTATCAGCATACTGGTTTTGTTGACTCCAAATCACACTTCAATGCCATGTAAACATAAGTACAGGCATTCCATGGTAGTCTGTAGATTATCACTCCAATGCTGATCTCGAGAACGCATGCAAGAACATTACAAATACCGCGTATGCATTTAAGCAGAACCAACTATATGCCATAACGAATGCTGCCGATAATGCTAAATTTCGCGTCCGGTAGACACTGAGTGCACTTCCGGTGCTAGATGAGGTTGAGCACGCATACACATCATGCGTCTTCAGACCACCTCTGAGCCCTGACATTCATGATCGCATACTAGGCAATGATCGCGTCACTGCCTAGCACCCCACCGTGACCTCGTGGAGGAACCATAGTAGCACACTTGTTGCCATTCGATTGAGATAACATAAATATGACTTACTAAATCATAGTCAAGTTACAACAACTAATTATGACCGTAGTGTGCTACTTGGATAAGAGTCAGGGTTCAGATGCCATGAGGTCACAGGTTAACAGATTGAAGACGTCGTCTTTTGTTAGATAAATACATTATTTTTGGGTTTCATTAGCGTATTCTACGGGAAATTGACTAACTTTTTATGCAACAAAAAAAAAAGAGTTTTTTGATCATTCTAACTGTATATCTCCCCTCAAGTCCGATGAGATAAGATGATTAAACGAAATAAAATAAAATAAATAGTATTGAAATTCACGTGAATTCGGTCATATGTTTGTTGATTTTCATTTAAATAACGCATACTTATGAATTTGTTCGAATTTTTTTCTAGAGAAACAGGTGTCACCTTTGTTTAATAAACAGTCCTTACAAGGCACAAAAAGCCTAAAACCCGAAATGAAATAGCAAAACATCACTTCAAAAACCAGCGCTCGCAAACTTTACATGAAGTTGATCACCAAATCGTGTTGCTTGACGAAACGCCAAGGTCGACTTACGTCAATATCCTGAGCAAGAATATTTCGTATCCTAGTCTAAGTTCGATGTTCCGGAGAATGTTCGAAATAAGAAATCATCGAAAATTGCAAATAAGTACCCGGTGATTTTCAGATGTGGTGAAAAAGACGCTCCCTTCATCACTTCCAAAACAATCAACGGTGCGATTTACATGCAAAAGTGTCAAAAAGTCAAAACAATTGAAATGTTCTGGGCAATTATGAAGACGAAACTTCACCAGCATCCTAAAACTATTAAAACAGAGTTGAAGAAAATTTAGATAAAAACCACAGAAACACTTAGAAAATCGGTTGTAATTAATTTGATGAGCGGAAAAGGAATGTGCAGGCATTTTGGATGAGATATGATTTTTTTTGCAAATTTTAACTCAATAGTATGACCCTGAATTTTTTTAGAAAATCCGATGGTCGGTTAAATTTTAGTGAGTAAATATGTGTGTGCCATTTAAATCAAATACATGGCAGAAATTGATAGTTTTATCGAATAAATGGAATATTAAAGTCTGTATCCGCAATAATCCGGACACCTCAAAACATGAATATAACATAAATTTTGCAATATATTTCCGTCGTAGTTGTTTATTTCAGTTATTCGGTATTTGCATAAAATTTTCGAACTTTGCGCTTAACACCCTCCATTAGAATTTGTACAGACTCTTCAGAAAACGTAGAAGCCGTCTTTGTCCAAATTTTCTGGAAGTGACATCAAGATTCCTTGCATCTTTCCAGAAAGCTTCCGCTTCATCAGAGCCCAATATCTCTCGATTGGTCGTAGATTTGGGCAATTTGTCGGGTTTGAGGTGTTTGGTATAATGTTCACTTGATTTGCTTGGTACCACTCCATCACAGTTTTAGCATAGTGGCATGATGCCAAACCGGGCCAAAACAAAGGTTTTTCTTTGTAACTTTTGATGATCGCTTCTGCAGACACTCTTTCTGATAGATCTCCTTGTTGATTGTGCCTGTAGTGACGAAAGATTTACTCTTTTTGCCACATGTGCAAATTGCTTGCCACACATGGTATTTTTTGGGAAATTTCGATGCCTTCTTCGTTCTGAAATGCTCAGCTGTAGCATTTCTGGCCATAGCAGAATAAAAAGCAAGCCCTGGAAGCTGCTTGAAATCCTCCAGGACATAAGTTTCATCGTTCATAACAACGCATGAAAACTTCGTCAAATATTCGCAGTACAAACGTCGAGCCCGTGATTTTGCTGCCAAATTCTGTTTGTCGTTGCGATTTGGAACTGTTTTTACTTGATACGACTTAAGTCCCAAACGTTGTTTTGATTTTTGGACAAAACCAGGTGACATCCCTATTTTATGAGCCAGCGTTCGAATGGGGAGATTTGGGTTTTTCGTTAATATCCTTTTCACCTTTCGGTCCGTGACAGGATCCAATGTTTTTGTCATTTCTCGGTTTCCTCTCCACCGTCAAACGTTCTGAAAATGATTTGAGCACATCGTGAACAGTGGATTTAGGCAAAGTCAATGTTTTTGCAAGGTCCCGTATTGACAAGTCAGGATTTGCCGTACGCCCGTATAAAATTCGCTCGTGCACTTGTTTTTCGTTCGTCGCCATCTTCAATACCAAACATGAAATGTAAACATCAATCAAAGTCTTTTTCATCGTAGACTCTCAGCTATACCACAGTAAAATTTTTCATTCCTACGTGCAATATTTCAAAAGTTACAATGATTTGAAGGTGTCCGGATTAATGTGGATACAAATTTTATATAAAGAAGTTTACTCTCATTTATCAAGATGAAACCTACAAAAATAAAAAAAAACATTCCACCAAAATTTCCTTTCCTGAGATACTCGTGAGAGTGAAGTAGTATGAATATACGGCCTTGCTATCTATAATTGATCTATAAATCAGGATACTATGAGTTGCACATTGAGAATTATACACTTCTTACTGGTGACATTTGGTTGGTTCTCTGTGCAACTTCAGCTGACACCTAAATGTAGTACTCATTTTATGTTACTTGAAAATGTCCAGTTCAGTTTTGTTGCGCTTTGAACGATATTCAAGTGTAGAAATTTCACTTTCTTCACATCGTATTTTCTCAAAATTGGGTAACTCAATCCTGATTATTTTTAAACCACAGTGTTTGTTTGATGCAGTTGCATTAAGAAATTATGGGCTCTCACATTATTCACAACAAAAACCTTAAAACAAATTGGAAGAAAATTTGTTTCCTACATGTTACTAGGGTATGTGTCCCTTGACTCAGCCTATTATGCAACCATCGATCACATTTTTTATTATAACTCATACAGTTTTTAAGCTGTAAGCGAGATTCAACTAGTTATACACTTGCAAAGATAAGTTTGATAAGACAATTGGTAGTATTTATCACGAAAAGTTACAAAACTATTTTTATAAAGTCAGAAACTTTCTAGTGATACGGATTTAATGTCGGTCCATAAGCACCAAATTGGGTCTATTTGTGGATGCAACTTCGTCCCATTGGATGGATTTATAACTAAATGCAGTCTTTGTACGGTTTTTTCCTCATTTTATGAATTTAGGCATTGTAAGCTGTACTCGATTTACTTAATGCAACATTTCACAAAACAAACTATAGTAAAACTGCATTGAAACACTTAAGCGGTGTTCATATATAGTTTATCAGCCATTCAATAATGAAAACATTATATTTCACTATAGAATAATTTTGTCTCTTCGATTTGTGTTTAGATGAGCCACTTGAATATAAAAAACCACAAATTCATACATTTCCACTTGTAATTTAACCAATAACATTCTTTTTACTACGTTATTGATACAACAGGCCATAATTGGGAACATACAAAAAAATATGTCCCCAACATTGGGTCTACGATTTTCTTGTAAAATCATTGTTATTTTAGCTATTTGAACACTTAGTTTGTAACGTGTAACTATTTTCTGCACATTCAGACTGCATTACTTGCATTATCGATTCAATTAAGCCAAATTTAGATCACTTGAAGATCGTGTAGATCATCTGTTCAGCATAACCAGTGAAATCATGATGCCCCAAATGTTCAAAAAATCGAAAATTACGTGGAAGTGAACAACTACAAGTTGATTAATATTGTCTCAATTGCTTCGAAGTACATCAGCCATCACAATAGCAACATGATTTTGTTGATTATCGCTAAATTAATGACACATTTGGTACATAGGCCGAATGAAGGAGCTAGGCTAACATTACATCCCCTTACCCTATTTTAACTCTAATAACAGTAGGCTAAGGAATTCACACGTTACAACAGGAGGTGTATATTTTTTTCAAACACACAACTTTTCTGAAATCATCAAGTCTTTTAAACATGGTTTCGAATTACTTTTTAATGGAAATCGATGAAGCTTATTATAAGAAGAAACATTGCCGAACACATGATCTGCTTCGTTTTTTAGTTGTTTAGTTTGTTTAGCTAGATTGCTTTTCCAGCCCATAGTGCAGTGGAATCTGAGTGCGAAGCACTGAGGACGTCTGCAAGTCGTAGACAAACCATGCGTTTGTATCCTAGGATCTGCAATTATAATGGAATTTAGAAAGAGAAATTTGAAAAAAATCAAAAGGCTATTTTCAATCAAACTAAGGGAACGCTTTTGAATTGATTTAAATATGTTAAAAGTTCAGAATTTTGTAAAAAAAAATTCAGATAGAAATGTAAGACGAATAAACGATTCAACAATCTTTCAATAATTTGGGTTAGTTTCATAATTTGGCCTTTAGTGCAATAAATATTAGATCTGCTATGAAGCGCAAGACTTCACGCTTGCATCCAGAATGATCAATCTTACCCGGTTTCTCATTGTCGTTTTTCGTTAGCAGAGTAAAATGTATTCACGGTAGGGGTGAAAGTAATGAAACTGTGTTAAGCTATTGTTCAATAAATTTTCTTTCCATCCGTCATCATCATCGTTATTATAATGACCTGTGTTGACACAACACCCCACTGTGAGAATGAATGACCTGCAGTAGGTAAATATCCAATCTTTTATTGATCCGATTTTCTACGAAGCAGATAGAAAGAATTATCCTCAGAAATAGAAAAGCTCAAACTGAGAGTACCTCCATAGCAAGCTGATGGAAAGTTGGGCACTGGAAATTTCAAACAATACCAACAAATTTACTGAGCATACACTCTTGAGCCTCATCCACCGGGTACTTTATCCTAGTGAAAGGGATAAGACTTTTTGTTCCAAAAGGATGGGGCCCGGTTTGGGTCAGAGGATTCTGGTTACAATGTTTATTTTACGAATTAGCACGGTTAGAAAGTTGACCTGTTAATTCACCTATCGATATTTCCATTGGAGTAAACACTAACGGCTCTCAAAGATTCAACCGCTCATGCGTTTATGTTGCTTTATAGGCGAAAGGCAGTGTTCCTTCTGCTTATGACAACCTATCCCTGTAGTTCATGCCGTACACTGTTCCCTTCCCAAGTGGGATTTATCCTTGCTCAGGCGTCTAATCAACATGTAATCAAAGCAAAATAAGGTGAAAAGTATTAAAGAAAACGTCAAATGAAACCTCATGTGAGCTAACGCGATAATTCAATTGAACTAAAACCTGATACCTCGTATGAAGAAGGCACCCTCCGTCGCCCATCCGTGAGGCATTGATGTCATGCCATGGCACCGTAACGATTGTATGTCGCCAACGCTTTAGCTCATCGTTGCCCTTTTTGTAAGTGGGAGTCAAAACAGAAGGGTATGCCGAAACAGAGCCGCCATTGGGTGGAACCAATACAGGCTTTGAATCAAATTTACAATATTTTTGATTTATTTTGTATTTTAACGCGAAAAATTCAAATCTCTATGAGAAAACATTTAGTTAGCTGCTTTTGCCCGAAGTGCAGCTCTGTTATGCGTTGATTTCTATGCTGACTATCTCAAGTCTGGAAAGGTATCGTTACTATACAGGATACCCAGAGCAGCAAAGCAAGCAAAATAATTGTGGAAATGCTTTGAGGAACTCATTAGGTATCCCATACCACAGATACTAGTCATTGTGTAGGCACGTGGGGCTTCATGTTATAGTCAGTGAAAGAACAGTACAACCAATCCGGAGATAGTGCGTTCAATTCCCGGTCCTGTCGAGGAGACCCTTCGTGTTAGAAATTAAGTTTCAATATAACTTAAAATAAATATACATAGATAGAATACAACTTCGTGCTATTAGGATTAAATCGAAAGCAACCTCAAATTAAATAGCGGATGAATCTCACCTAAACGTTCAAATTGAGAGTCGGCTGAAACGCTCACTGTAGAGACGTTGAAAGTTCATATGATAACAAGGAAGAAGAAGTAAAGTTCTGAAAAAAAACTATATTTTATAAACCCAGTGGAATACTATAACAACCAAAACAAAGAACAAATCACAACGACAAAACGCATAAAGTATTATAAAAACCTGCATCGTTTTGTGAACATCAGTATGCAAATTTTCAGAAACTAAAGTATAAAATGATCCCTTTTTCAATAACCTGCAAAATGACAGCGTAATTTTTTTTCAAATAACCTCTAATGTCACCACCAAAATAGTCGGACATTGTTGATCGGGATTTAATCTGAGGATAATACCGGTTGGAGCTTCCGACCATCAGCGTTTACTGTTGACCAACAACTCACGTGTTGGTACGTTGAACCGTAGCTCTTCACTATGGTGTGCACTGACCAGTGGTGCCCAAACAGTTTATTTTTTCACTCATCTCTACGCTTATTTTTTCAACAAACTGTAGGCGTTCAAGAGCAGAAATTATTTTAAATTACAGGTTCGATAGGCACAGTAATTATGAAGTTATCAGACATCTGAACGTGGTATGTAAATAGTAAAGTTTCATGTTCCAAAGTCACAACTCTATTGCTTCCATTCCGATTGTTTCATTACATTTTGTTGGATAGCAGAATCTCCAATTTTTTGAAACTTGAGGTTACATTTTTTTACCCTCCGTTGTTACATGGTACCTCTCACATTATTCGGGAGAAGATCTCTCTTTAACTTCAAGAAACAGTGAATTCTAGAATCCTACAATTCAATCACCTGTATAGCATATAACAGGTAGTTGGATTTCAACCATCATCGGTGTTTAAACACATTAAAAAAAGGTTTATTTTAAAATTCAGGCTCAATGGAATCAACTGTACAGATCGGTCGTCTTGAGGTTAGTTGGAATTAAAATTTCATGGATGGAAAAAAATAAGTAGGAATGTTGAATACACTGCAATATAATTTTGATATCCTTTACTAATAATTAAACTGTTGAAATGAACATTTTCAGATAACGCGGGTGTCCTCAAAATGCGCACAATACTAAAGAATTATCATAATCAATTTCTCTTTAAACACGTTCACTGCTGTTAAACCAACAAAATGCTTCGATGCAGTGCACCCAGTTCGTACGACTGCTTCATCTTAGTCTATATAACAATTTCACTGGATTATTTCCCCAAAAGGAATAGTATTTCCGGTATGTTGTCTTAAAGCAACTTTGCGCATTAAAGGGTTAACATGTAATTTAATCTAACTAAAATCTAAGATGAATATTAGTCAAAAACTCATATATACATAAAATGTCTTGAATCGGTTGACATTGGGTTGACTACCTCGAGCCCGAAGGGAATCATAAAGCTGACTCCAAGATGCTCAGCACAAGACCAAATTACGTGATCTGCGTCCTGGTAATCTTGCCATATTCCCGGAGATTGCTTTCTCCCAGCCCATCACGGAACAAATGCGCGATAAAGAATAATGATTGGACATGTGGTGAGACATCATATGAGTGAAGTCTCCACCCACATCCATCCCCCGGAACAAACACTTCTCCGATACCTTGGGAGTTATAGAATATTGCCAGTGGGCGATGGCCATCGCCATCTGTTTTTTATCCTTTATTATCGTGATTTTCAGCCATGGGCTATGGTTCATCTCCCGTGGTAGTCACTCAAATACCTTTTTGGGTATTTTCGTAACTTGTCCGGGGTAAGATTAGAACTCGTGACTTTGACGTGAGAGGTATGGATGTTAACCACTACGCCGGGGTCGCCCCCGCTCCAAATTTCCTTTACTCCATTTATACCAAGAAGTGATTACTGATGAAACAATGTTTAAGGCAATACCATTACGCTTACCTTTGCAATCGAGTCCACTCTCCCATTGCAGGGAATCAGACAATGAGATAAAACTCACACAAAGATGATAATAAAAGCAGTGAAGATAAAGCAATAAGAAGACCTTGTATTGTCAAAAGCAAATAAGAGGTGTACTTTTCCTAACACCAACAAAATCGGTAATTCGGTACAACGTAAGAATTTCTTGCTGATGTGCTCCTTAACAGGTTCTGGTAATCGTGCATAAAAAGATAATCATTTGCTGGCACCTTTGCTTCAGATACTCAATATGGGATCTCCCTACTTAGAATCTTAGTACTTAGAATCGAACCAGACTCCAAGATATATCAAAAAAGACATTTACACTGTCTTTAACTTGAGGTTGTACAGACTGAACATTGAACATGTGGTAGAGTGAATTACAATAGCCAACTTAACCTAACACCCAGTGAATTGGATAGACATTTTCGTTTTTTTAAGTTCCACAGGCTGGAACGGAAATTAAACCCTCACTTCAATCGCTTGCCCATGAAGCCCATAGAATTTAGTTATTTATTTATTGTACACTATCTTCGACTATGTCGTACAGACTGATTACTTAGAAATTCCTTAATCTAAACCTTTAATTCTAGCACAAAACACATTTTTAGACAAAATAAAATCAAATTCGTTACAAACTTCGTTAAAGGGTCGTAAACACATGTTAAAACAATTTTTGAATCCGAAGTTCGTTCTGTGAAACGGAATTGCCAGTAATGGGGAGTTTCGGAACCGACGACGAAGAGTGTTCCACGGAATTAGTTCTAGGAGTTCAGGACAATCCACATGGCGCATTATGAGGTCGAACATGAACAGCCGGTGCAGTTTAATACGCCTGGCTGAGAGGGTTTCCAAATCGATCAACTTGCATCGGTTGGGATAAGCGGGAAGGTTGACTGGATCATTCCATGGGAGCCGCGCAATGCAAACCTCATGAAACTTTTCTGAACCCACTCAATTGAAAGAGTATGCGTGACGTAAGATGGAGACCACACCGGTGAGGCGCATTCTAAGATGCTGCGAACTAGCGAGCAAAAAGCGTCTTAAGGCAATAAAAGTCAGTGAAGCCTGAAGTATGACGACGAATAAATCCAAGTAAAGTGTATGCTTTAGCAATAACGATGCTTCGAATCAATCGTAACACCAGAGAACCGTTCCAGAGAATCCGATAATTACACTGAGTTATCGGCGTACCCCAAATTTGAAACTTCCGTTGTGCTTGTCTATGTTTCTTATAAAGAACTAGCAACTCAGTTTTCTCCGTAGAGAATTAAAATCCTAGCTAAGTAAGAAAATTGTCTAAGGTATCCTCTAAGAGTCCTTGAAGATCAACTATTGGGCTCTGTGACTGACACTACGCCGGGCTCTGTGACAGACACTACGCCGTCATCTGCTGGTTGTCTCAACGTACAATTATCACTTAGACAAACATCAAAGTATTTGACATTAAAATTTTACAACAGGGGTTTTAAACATGATCCCTGAGGGAGACTTAATCGAGAAGCTGGAGATTTTCCATGAGCAAAGCCAATGCCAATGCCTCACAGCAAATTGTACAATAAAATATTCATTGGTATAGAAAACGCACAATCGTGGAGTTCCTCTAAGAAAACTTCAACAGATACTGAATCAAAATCTCCCTTTATATCCAAGAATACAGAAGCCATTCGCTCTTTTTTAGGAATAGCTAACTGAATATCTATGGATAACAACGCCATGCAGTCGTTCGTTCTTTTACACCTACGGAAACCATATTGAGTGTCTGAGAGTAGGTTGTTCGTTCGTAATTCGGTTCATTGCTGATCCCTCCATGGAGATTGAGGTATCCTACGAAATGACGTCCCAAAAACTAGTCGAGTTTGAACTTGAAGCGCGCTCTCCAAGGTCAGGTCGGAAAGAAGGTTATATTCCTCCAGCGGTTGTTACGGTGTCATCTTTTGCTGTTTTGAAAATAGTCTAATCGATATAACGGGGAGGATTGTACACCACGTTGATGGATTCCAACGAATTGAACCCAGTGGAAACCGAAATCAAATCTACTGCCAACTGAGGACCAACCAAACATGTAACTTGTCCATTGCTAAGAACTGTCATACTGAATTTGTAACAGAGGTAATATATCAAAGAAGACCGGTTGTCATCGTACAGTTCTCCCCAACCTGTACAAAAAAAAGTTTAATATACACCGTGTCCAATATATTCTTATACAAAATAAAACTCTATTTATTTCAAATCAAAAATCCAGATTTTATTGATAACTTTACCCATTATATTGCAATATAATACTGATCAACTACAGAATATGTTTTGGAATAACACCGCCTTTGACCTTCTTGACCAGCTCCAGACGTTTCTCGAAACCGTCACAGGCGGCACGCACGACTTTCATCGGCATTTCGTCCCAAATTCGATTGGTTACGGTTTTGAATTGGTTCATATTGGACGCCCTGTGGTCATTTACTTTCGCCAGCATCTATGTCCATACGAAATAATCCAAGGGATTCAGATCTGGTGAACTGGAAGGCCATTCATTTTTGTTCAAAAAGTCGGTCAAATTTTCTCGGTACCAGCCCTGAACGAGATTTTCAGTATGCGAGGGCGCTTCGTCCTGCTGAAACACATAGTGATCATCTCCAAACACTTCTTGTACATATGGCTTGACAACTTTCTCCAAAACTTCCGTTTTATAATATACGGCATTCACTTTAACGCCTTTTTCAAAGAAAACCAGTGGTTATTTGCCTCGCTTGCAAATTCCTCCCCAAACCATCGCTGACGCAGCACTTTGGAACCATAGAATATTCCTATCATTTCTGGAACAGTTGTCGAAGAGAGAGCCCACAATCTGTCGTTCTGAACATTGTGGGATTGTTGCAAGACGAATAACTTTTCATCGAAAAACATAAATTCTTCCCCACCGTGCCGCGACAAAAGCAGACTTGCTCTTTCGAGTCGTTTTTGCTTGGAAGGTTCCGAATCTCTGTGGACCTTACGTTTCTTGAAAGCTTGGAATCAGAGGTCATTTTGCAGTATATTGTGCATTGACGATCTCAAAACATTCAGATCTGCGGCCATTTTATGTACAGAGCGCTGTGATTTTCCCCCTTACTCCGAGGTTTTTCAAATTTCTGATAATAGCGCCCACAAAACTCCTTCATTTCTGGTAAAAGAAAAACACCGAATGAAAACAATCGGGCATAACCAAAAAGCGTTTGTGTAAACATAGTGCAGAACTACACTAACACATACGTGAAGCATGTTGAGTAGTTGCACGACACCAATGCAAGGAAAAAGTTTATGAGAATATATTGGACACGGTGTAGATTTGATGTTGAAATTTGCAGGTTGTTTTTTAACGTAGGACTACGTTTCTCTTTTCTATACGGGGTGTCATTTCAAAAAATTTAAAAATGAGAGCGTTACGCTAGAGTGAATGGTTTTAAAACGTTAATAAACCTCGTTCAACTGAACACAATGACTTCATTCATACACCATTTGATCAGAAAAACCTACAAAAAATCCTCATTGAAATTACAACTAAGTACTATTAGTATAAGTAGTTCACTTTCTTTTGCTCCCATACAAATCCCCTTATGAAAAGATTGAACATGTGTTTTTCCCTATCCGGGTCATCATAAACGGGTAACAAATAGTTCAAATTGTCTTCTTCTTTTTATTTCATCTAGATTTATTTCATAATGAAAACAGGAATAGTAACACCCCTCAGCTGCAAAATTATGTTGCTGTCTTGCCGGTGTCTGATTTTATAACTGAGATTTTATAACGTCTTAGAATTGCTCCATACTGCATTTTCGTGCCTCTCTTCATTCAGGGTTATGCTATCAACGCTAGTATATAGCACGCGAGATGAACCGAAATGTTGTCAGTTTTTGACACGAGACTTTGTCCACCCGTCACAGTTCACCCGGTTGTGGTATGGGGGAGTCATGCAAGACCAGCTAATCGGACAGTTACCGGCTTCCATGTCTACCCAATGCAGTGATAAAATTTCGGGCCACTGAAAACTGGCCATTCGTCCCTTATGAAATCATTTCGGTTCGTTTCGCGTACTATATTGCTAACGTTGTATACTTGGCCATGCTATGAGGATCAATAAAGTGTAGCATGGAGCAAAATTCATGAGATGGGTCGGGTCCAAAGCAAAATTAACGGGTTATCAATAAAAAATGAGATTTTTTTCAGTTATATAGTAAAAACATTTTTTTTTCAACGAATTCAGTTTTTTTTTTAAATTAAAAACATTATTCTTCAAAAAAACGTAAATGAATATTAGAGAAGGGGCCTGGTCAGCCGTACAACGCAACTTAGTTGCGATGCTCTCACAAGAGCGCTGGACGGCACTGACGTCAATCTTCCGAATACAATTCCGAATCCTCGTGGTCAACTGCTTTGTATCCTTGGCCTGCCAATTATTTTTGTACACTATGGCACTGGGCACGGGTTCCTTTCTTTCCGCATTGACAAGTACGGTATCTTTTTCTGCTCAAGATACTCCAGTGTCTTCTTAGCGTAGTGGGAAGATGCCTTGTCCGGCCAGAAGACGTACCATCCGCATGATGCTCCTTTAAGAACGGCAGAAGAATTTTCTCAAGACACTCCTCCTGGTACACTTATTGGTTGATGGCCAGACCTATCGGCTTAAACTACGGCTTTGAAGTCCCTCTGTCCGATATGGTGATGTACAGCATAACTTTTTTTTTACAAATTTATGATTTAACTTATATATTACTTCGGAGGGTGTGGCCGACTTTTCGCTGGAATAGTAGCAGTCATTTCCTGGAATGTGGGTCGTCGAGTGTGGAAAGAAACTTTCGTCGTCCAGCACGAACAACGTCTCGCGGTAGAGTGCTTGCTGTTTCGACGCCATCTTCGATTGAACTGAAAGCACCCGAGCGAAAAGAAACATGCCACCCATTTCTAGGGAGTCCAGAGAGCAATTCTCTTGGAGAGAAAAACAATTGCACTCTTTACTTTAAATACAGAAATGTATTGAAATCATTCTCAGTTTTTATTGAACACCTTTTATAGAACTGTTTCATTAACTTCTAAACGAACCAAACGTGTAATGATACGTATAAATTAAATGATACCATTATTACTATGAACCAACGCGGTTCTACGTAAGCCTTGTGGTTATATTCCTGATATAACCTTTTTTTTTTCATATTTTTATACCTTATTCAACTCTGAAAACGTTTATCGATGTGTTCACTTGTAGGTACGTTTAATAGGTAAGTAATTCAACTTGGCAATTTCGTTCAAAGTACCCGCTAGCCAGTGAGTTTATTTATGCATAGATAATAATAAAATCGCATAAAAAAGTGTGTAAAAGAATGCAATTCCAAATTATTCCCACGCCGACATGGCAAAATCACTTAGTATTAGTAATCAACCGTGTAATAAACCGTGACGAATGTTATAAAAGTGTTTGATGAACGTCTGATCAGAAGAAAATCGGAACCAGGAAGCTGCAGCGACGCAGCGCAAACGCAATCCTAACCTTTCTATCAGAGATTAGAAATTGGGAAAGTCCTACACAACAGTGCAAATAGCAAAGAAACCAGGCGAACTGGTTAAGAGTTTTATATCCGCCTATCGGAAAAGGAAAGGTCCAGACCTTTCAAACTCGCAGGAACTACGTAAAATGGAAAAATAATGGACAATCGTTAAGAAAATTCTCAATAGAACTAAAAAAAAAGTTGGAAGTGAAAAACAGCTCAAGGTCAATTGGCGGTCAGCATCAAATAAAGTGGATATAAAAGTGGTACAATTTTTGATGGAAGATGTGGAACGTAAAGTTCGAAAGTTTGCATTTGGAAAATTTGGAGCCTAATCAAATAATTTTCCTGTGTTTTGTAGACGATGAACTTCAAAAAGAAATAAAGATTGATCATCAACAAGAACCAATCAGTGTGCACTTCATCATGTTTGACCAATTTTTGGCCGTTCCACCCTTTAGAGCAGTGACGAGCCAGATAAGTAGTTGGGTTGGATAGAAAGGAACCTAAAGAAAATAGAAAAATAGAAAATCTACCAGAATTTGGATTCTGTTTTTTTAATCATAACCGAAGGAAGACATGAAAAACACGAAGATTCAAGATCCGGAATGATCCAATGAGACAAGATGGGAATCTAGTCTATAAAATAGAATACATTTAGACGAAGAAATAGGAAGAAAGAAATCAGAAATCGTCACAAGAAACGAAAAAGTTGCGGCCAAAGACAAACACTGTGGTCATATAATAATTTTGATAATTCATTGCATTCATTGTTATTTAGCTCTTTTGAGTTCTTTCCAGTTTATTTGAGCATTTTAGTAAATGGAAAAAATAGTGTTCTGAGAACCTCTCTCATTGATTGAATTATTGATATCAATGTGACTCCTTCGATTGTGTGTACGTAGCCTTCTGCGATCCGATATATTAACTCATATGATCCGCATGAAGCAAGTTGACAGCTACTATAATAAATGATGTGCCACTACCATCTATTGTTGGACTGTTGTGACGTTGGTGGCTTTGATGACGACTAACCTCCTTACTTTGTTGTTGAGGGAAACCTTTTCGATTACTTTTATTTTATATCATTATTACATTAAACTCCTATTTAAGGCTTCTCCTCACACAAACACGTAGCGTCGGAGGTGGGGAGGACATGGGGAATAGGACATGGACTAGCTGAAGCGAAAAATAGTCTGGACGAACACAAGAGGTGACGTCGAAGCGTGTGTTTTGTTACTTTTGCCACAGACTCAAGCGTGTTCGGCAAGGTACTATGGTCTAGATATTAAAGTTATGCGTCTAAAATTAAAACCAGATGATGGGGTAATTTATAAACGCAAGTATGCAGTAACTATAGATATCGGTAGTACAATGGACAATGTTGACAAAATAGTTAATTTTAACTTTTGATCCAATTACTATCACATCCAGTGTTTTGATTGCGGATCAAACAGATTTTATTTATAACAGATCAATTATCCGTAATATATTTGTTCGTGAAAATTGTCTATACTACTTCTGAATTCATTATTCCGTTTTAAAAATTTCTATTTTCTTATTTATCAAATGAAAGTTATTAGGTTACCCAGGATTAGATTTGAAACTATTTTAAGGTGAAGCCTGGGCATTCACGTTTCAATTGATGTCATCATTTTCACCAGTTACTTGCAGATGGCTGAGTAATTTGTTTTTCAGCAAGGCGTTAGTTTTTTTTATTTTTGCTCCAAACGCTAATTTAACATACTTTAATTGTTATGTTCTGTATTCTCCGTAAGCGGAGTAACGATTATGATGTAGAAGGAGATGTTTGCTCATCACCATGAGGTATCAAGAGTGGACATTAATGTTTTTGCTAGAATGAAAGATATGAAGAGAAAGTGTTGAAAGTTCCGTCAGTGTACGGCAGATTGGAAATAGAACAGATGTTTTTGAAAATTGAGCGAAAGGGCATGTGTACAGTGGTACTCGAACCAAAGACGTCATCTTTTGCCTAACATCCCACTGCGGGGTAGGTCGAGGCACGGACAAGTCCGCCACCTCAACAGGCAAAAGAAGACGTTTGGAAGGCGTTCATGTACCACTGATGGCTTTGTGCTAGTTATTCTAGCGATATATTGTGTGCACTCTGTTTTGATGCGCACATTGGAGAGGAACTCTCTCTTTTTTGGGTTTATTTTGATTCGCCACGTCATTTTGCTCATGGTAGTTTTGGGTAGTATTGGTCCGGACTTCTTGTGATACTTTTACCCTACGTTTTTCAAGGCCAGCTCGTTCTCGTATACCATAGATGTTTTACGAAGTTTGGTTTTCATAATGGCACATTACTTCTCATTCGGATGAAGTTTCTGTGAGTTTAGTGGGTTGAAGTCTTTTGGTACAAAAACAACATTGTTATCTCTGTACCAGTGTGGAGGCACTCGGCTCATCTATTCACACCCACAGATCTCCTGCCAATCCAAGAACTTTTTGGCGAATTTGTCCACCTTCTTCTCACAACTTAAGACACATCTCTGCAGCCACTATCGGTAAAACCTCCTGGCGCTGGCTTTGGCTACCGTGTTTTGTGCTCGTTCTGGTTCGTGCTTTTTTGACCATGTCAACGTGGAGACCGGCACGTTTTTTTCAACAAACTAGATGGATCGAAAGGATTGGTCGACGCTTGAACAGCTTGAACACATTCCTTGACTTCACCGAATCAGCTGTTTTTGATTTTCTGCCGCTACCTGACAGCCGCTGGATTTCCTTGAATAGCTTCACCACCCAATAATTAGAACCAGATATTTTTCGATCAACCTGTGGGCCTCAGTCGGATTTTCCATGACGGCGCACGGATCTACTCTTGTTCCGATGCCATCTCGATAGCCACTTCAGAAATTGTGATGAAACTAACAGTTTAAGGTGAGCTATATAGAGTCAGAATTTCACCAAATTGTACAAGCACGCTCAAAAGTTACAAGCTAAACAGTTTCTATTTCAAAAAATAATAGATAGGGTGTACTAAAAAGAAAAAAAAACCGCTTTGAACCGATACTAATAGTATGGATGATGTTGGGGTCACTTATGAGAATACAAGGAAATTTAAAATGACGCTTTAGAGCCGATTTTTGTTCCATTCAATAGATCAATTGGGGAAGGGAAGAAATATTAGTTCGATACTCGTTGCTTTAAGGTTACTCGAAAAAAAAATATCCGTGCCCAGATCCGTGAACTACAGTCATGAATTCGACATCAGTCAAGAATACACCGTTAACTGAATCACGTAACCTTAAACTAGACAACGATGGAAGGGAAAAATCACGGAAGTTTACGGTCCGTTTTCACGCTTTTTTCTGTGTGCTACTAAAGATCGTTTATGAATTACTGCACTCTTACGGGTATCTCAGGAAAGGAAATTGTTATTTTTTGTGGGTTTCATCTTGGTAGATGAAGCAATACGAGTGATACTCTTTACCCGCAACCGACAGTATAAGGAGGCATGCAAACAACAAAACTACTACCACTCACAAAGTTTAGTAGCAGTTTTTCATAGGAAAATTTGGAATAAGGCAATTGTATAATAGAATTTGTACAACTAAATTCTACAAACTACTGGAAGTCATATCTACATCAAGCAAGTTGAGTGTTCTAAAGAGCAATCTGTTCTAATCAGCCTAAAATTGCGATTGAATTATTTGGTGAAATTAGAATTCTCTCGAAGCATTTTTTGCCTTTTGCCAACCAGGAGAGACTTGGTCCTACACCTAAATATTTCATTGTTAAGAAGCGGACTGGAAGATTCGATGAGCTACACCCCCCTGAGGTTTTGGTGAATGTTATAGAGGCAAAATTGCCTTGGCTTGAATTTAATGAATATTTGTTTCTAGATGCTTTGAAGATGTTTATAAATAAGTCGGCACCACCACGTCGAAAACTCGAATAAACTTCAAATAAAGGTGAAAAGGTAGCCGTTTACTCCGTAGAAGACATGCTCACGAAATTCTGAGATCACAAAAGTGTGGCCCGGTCGGCTCAAAGATGATCCTGGGTTAAACCATATCTTCGATGCTTATGGTTTAAGGCTCAACAATCGCCGTTGAATCGGATAATCAATGGTCATTTGGGAGTTCATTCTGTGAAGGCTGCTTTTGGAACGGAGATTTACTCCAGTTCTGTACTTCACCACAAAAATCTCAAAGTAAAACCTTTGGAACATCGGGCACCGATTCCTTTAAAGCAATTATCTTCCAAATGAGTGAACGACTAAACCCTCTCCGATTTCAACTGATCTTTCAACATGGTTTCCGAATGAGAAATAATTTCTTTTCAGTTGTAAAATAAAATTTGTTGCCCCAAGACTAACTTTTAAAAAGGACGCATGAGAGAGAGAGAGTGAGTGAGTGAGTGTGAGAGAGAGAGAGAAGAGAGAGAGACTGGAGCAACAGTCAGTGATATAGCGAAGGGCAGCGACGCCGCATTAGGCTGATAGGAAAATTCTTTAATTTGAGATTAGCACGTGCATAGTGAAAATACAGACTACTCTCACGCCAAGTTGGCGAAATTGTTGAATGTGGCTAAATCAACTGTTACCAACGTTTTGAAAGTGTTCGGCAAACGGTTTTTGACAGCCAGGAAGCTGGATCAGGGGGAAATCGAAAGCCGGAAACCACAGCGATGACAAGGAACCTCAACCTCTCCGTCCGAGATGTCGCAAAGAAGCTGGGGGTGGCGCCTTCAACCATGAATAGAACTAAAAAACGAGCTGGACTGTCGACCTACAAGAAAGTGGTGACTCCAAATCGCGACGATACTGAAAGTTTGATTGCGTGGTACAGGACGATGAATCTTACATCAAGGCAGACTTTAAACTGCTCCCTGGACAGGAATTTTGTGCGGAAACCGGACAAGGAAAGATGACAGATATTTTCAAGCACATTAAACTGTCAAAGTTCACGAAGAAATATCTGTTGTGGCAGGCCACCTGTACCTGTGACTTGAAGAACAACGTTTACATTGCGACCGGAACCGTCAGCCAGGAAATTTATCTGAGCGAGTGCCTGCAAAAACGGCTACTGCCTTTCTTGAAGCGACACAATTGTTCCGTTCTATTTTGGCCGGATTTCGCATCTTGCCATTACGGAAAAAGGCCATGGAGTGGTATGCTGCCAACAACGTTCAAGTGGTCGATCGAACAATATTGGGGCATCGTCAAGCGGAATCTTAAGAAGACTCAAAAAGCTGTTGTGAGCGAGAAACAGTTCAAGGCAAACTGGTGTACTGCCTTATTGATACGCTGACTTCCGTGAGACTACCGAACATAGGATGCCGTAACATAGGATGAAAGAATGAGACTTACTCCTTACAGTAACTCGAAAGTAAAGCTCTCCTAGCGGTGAAATTTAAATTTACCCGGTATCCAAAGAGACTGATTTGTACTCTGAACATCAATTCTGCCGAGGTTTTTAGAGCGTAATGCCTTGAAACAGCTAAGATAGACCTTATTTCCGCCAATTATCAGAAATCCCAGGCGGTACGGACGAACCATAGATACAGTATGTAAAAAAAGTATATCCACTCCTTCTCACTTGGCACATTTGCTTCAAATAATCCACCAAAACATTGAAAACTGATTTTTAATATTAAGTTTATTTCTCAAAGGATAAAAAGAAAGTCAAATAACGATAATTTGATGTCAAAGCACGAACTGTTCGTGTCTGAGACCAAATATATAAAATAAACGATAAAAAATAATGCAAAAAAAGTATATCCACCATAATCCTGAAAATCATTCCATATTTCGTGTGACCTCCCTTGGCTTCAAGGACAGCTTGACATCGTCGTGGCATTGACTTGACAAGCTTATCAGTCGTTTCTGGTGCGATGTTGTCCGATTCAGTTACAACAACTTGTCGTAATTGCTGAATGCTTGATGGTTTGTGTTTCTGAACCTTAATTTTTAAAATAGACCAGAGATGTTCTATTGGATTAAGGTCAGGAGACTGTGCATGCCACGCCAAAACATTGATTTTCTTTTCCTTAAACCATTGGAATACCAGCTTCGATGTGTGCTTTGGATCCCCATCTTGCTGGAACGTGTATCTCCAGCCCAGCTTCAGTGTTTGTGCACTTGCTGAAAGTTTTCGTTTCAGTATGTCCAGATAAACCTGCTTTGTCATTATTCCGTCAATGAATTCGAGTTCTCCAACGCCAGACGAAGCCATCGAGCCCCATGACTCTACCTGACAGAAAATGATAAAAGCTAGTTAAGTTAGTTGAAAATTAATGATGTTGCAATAACTCATCTCCACCATGTTTGACTGTAGGCTTTAAACACTGGGTTTTCAGACTTTCACCGGTTCTGCGCCATTTTCGTGTGATACCATCAGACCCAAATAGCATTATTTTAGTCTCGTCTGACCAAATGACCTTTCTCCAATCATCGACTGTCCATGTAATATGATCTCGAGCCCACTTCAATCGTTTTTTAATGTTTTTCGCTGACAACCATGGTTTTTTAATTGCCACTCTACCCTTCAGACAAGGTGTCACATGGATAGAAAATTCACTCTCAACTTGCTTTGCAATTTTTGGAGCTGACAAACCTCGATCTTGTTCCGCCTTTCTGACGATAGCCCTGCCATTCCGGAAACTTTTCTTCGCCGGTCGCCCTGATCGCTCTTCTGGTGTGAAAGAACCACTCTTTTTGTACTTCTGAACAATTTTGGCAACCGTATCTTTACGTATCTGAACGATATTAGCAATGATAAGTTTTCGGATACTCAGCGAAATTTGTGCGTTTTTAGGCATTTCGAAACACGAGAACTCAAATTTGAATCACGAAAGCTTCTACACTACGAAAGGATAACTGTATGCAATGTTTAAACTCGAAAAAGTGACAGGAACCGCTCAATACACGGCAAAATGGTACTAAGCATGTTTGGGTGGATAAACTTTTTTGCATGTTTTACTTCCCTTTTCTGTTGATCTTGGCATAGATTTTCAAGAGCAAGATTAATTCAAGTATATTTAATGGTATAATGATAGGTACTACATAATGGACCAAACGCATAACAACACTCATTTTATCTACTAATATTTGAATCGATAACAGGAAAATTGTAAAATTGAAGCAGGGGTGGATATACTTATTTTACATACATAGAAGTTATTTAACTGTTCTCGCCATAGCTACCGTAAACAAACTGATGGAGCTGCCAAATGTTCACAGTATATAGGCAACTAGTATATATTGACTACTAATTAGCCTCCCATTCAGAGCTCAGATCGACGGTGATGAAATCAAGCGGTTTCTTCAAACGGAAGGTGTTGCGTACGATCTACAGTGCAATGCAAATCGAACGAATTGCATCAGTTGGTGGGATAATCTCCCGTCGTTCACACCGCTAAAATCGGGTGACTACGGTAAGCTGGGCATATCGTTAGAATGTCGGGCGTTAGCCCTGTTAAAATGATTGTCGAAAACGAACCAATGAGAACAAAAAAAGAGGCACGCAACGAGCAAGGTAGAAGACGAACTGCGGACCCTTCGGAGACAGCGAGATTATGAACTTATAAGACTATCACATAGAAGAATTTATCCACTAGCACAAATTAGCTCAAGAAAGCAAAGCCCTTACTAGTAAATGTCTCTAGATATAGCAAACTTTAGTTGGAGGCTCATATGCACACTATCGCCACGTAGTAAATGAAATCAGAACTTCTGTGACTACCGCCCGGAAGGGCTTGATCACAAAAACAAGTCTGCTGAAGAAAGCATTGTCCGAGCTAGTAAGGCTCTCGAGATACAGCCATCACAAATTGTAAGATTATATGCACACTAGCACCGTGTATTGACCGAATTGCGAACTTTTGTGACCACCTCTAAGAAGAGCTTGGCCACTAGCACAAATTTGCTGAAGAAAGCAATGTCCTAATTAATCAGACTCTCGTAATATAACGTTACATTTTCTGGAACCTCATTTCCGTACCAACGACACGTAATGAGTGAATTCCGAACGTATGTGATCATAATCCGGATGAACTTGTTCACAACGAATTTAAGAAAGTAATATCACAAAGGCCCTTGAGATACAACATAATCAAACTGAAATATCAAATGCACACTAGCGCCATGTAGTGACCGAATTTTGAACTCGTGTGAGCTACAACTTTACAATCAAAACTGCAAATTCTTAAAATCATTCCACTCGTGCAAAATATTCATAAGCCAAATAAGTGTGTAGAATTTGCTTTAGCATTCAGCCACTAAAATATTTGTAGGCGCAAAGTTGTCCCATATCTCATTAGTTTCCTGAAGTATTGGTGGACAGAGATGTTCGTTTGATTTAAAACAGTATTCTGACGGCTTCTTAGCACAGAGACAAATGACCCGAAGGGTTAAAGTCCCTCTCAAAAACAATAGAAGAAGAAGAAGGCCTCTTAGCAGAATCTGTTCGTGTTTTGATTTCTGTTTTGTTCGGTTAAGTTTCCAAACGATACAGTAAGATAATATATCATTTTCCAGTTGAGTGCAGAGAATCTGACTTATTTTCTAGAGTACAGTTACACTTGGGTCATTGTTAATTAACCAGTAATCAACTCTTTTCCGTATAATCAACAGCACAATGAAATGCAATCTATTAAAATTATTAATGAGATTTTACCACCCCGCATACCATATTTCATACCACCTTTTCGGTGTCCTTTTCCAACAGCGTAAACCTCGATGATTGAGTTTCTGCGTACCTCCGTACATACCTAAAACACGCGCTGAAATTAATTTCGTTTTTCAGACACCAGCAATTTCGACAGAGTGCAATAAAAGCATTATAAATATTTTATGTTACTTTATGAATTCTTTCTCTCGCATCGCGGCACCACCGATGAACCTTTTTCTCCAAGCATCCAATTGCGTCCCAGACGCCCCCTCCATCATCCCAGCGCATGCAAACGACCATCGCGCACACTTTGAAGAGGATATACCAATGTACGAAATTTAATATAGTTTTGGGTGGGTACGTTGTCGCCTGATGCTGGCTGAGGCTGTTGAGTTGAGCTGGGATCGTGCTTGTGTGATGCAAGGAACGCCGCGCACGGTAGCAGTTTTGAATAAATTAAAGCGAAACTTTGATTGCCTCACCGCACCCGCACAGTTCCTTTTGGGGTGATTGCGTCCTCCCTGGACCAACTCTAAGCATGGTAGATGTGGCACTTGGGATTAACGCAAAAAAAAAGAGAATACCGTCTAGTGGAGCGATGGTCCCAAATGGGAAACCGCCGCCAGTTGGTCGGGCCAATAGAAGGTATCGTCTCACGCGAGCAAAGGGCAAGACTCTTTCGAATTCTGATTCTCGGCTCCATGGCGAGGTTTCGTGGTTCATAAAATCAGATTAAGGCTATCTCCCGTGTGGCTGATGCGAGCTAATAAAGCTCTAATCCTGGAGTCAATAAGCGCTCCGAGTGTGCTACTGTTTTCGGGATGGTTCGGATACGGTTCGATGGGAAACCCGTTGAAGACTATCAGCCCAGTCCCGGGAGTCCATCGCACCACCCGGGTGGTGAGCGCTCGAATACAATGTTGAGTAAACGGTCAGATCAATAAATTGCTGGATTCCCATAGAAATTATTGACGAGGTTTTCTTATAACTCTGCTAACCAACATGCCTGTTATTTAACTTTCCCCGTTGATACATCTAATGTAGAGCTAATATGACATGACTTATTGAGTCGAGACGTGAAAACGTGAAATTGTGAATTTACCGTCGTAATGGCTAGATTTGGCTTAAAAAAATTGTGGTATCTTCCAAGCGATTATTATAGTATGAGTGAATTCAAATGTGGTCAAAAATGATACCTTAAAACGCCTTAAAACGAACCTTTCGTGTTGCAATTGCAAATGAAAAAAAAATACCCAGAAACTTAGAAAACGTAATCAATTTTTGGGATATTTCATCAGACATCATCCAATTCTTGCATAAATTTTCCCTATTATTAAGGCCTGTACTCGAAAAAAATTCACCAGACAAAAGTGTACGCCAAAAATTTATTTCAAGTCGGATTTTCTTGAAACTTTCAGACAAATAATTTTAAGAATTTCATAAGGTTCATCTTATGAACGATGCTTTGGAATTTCATAAGGCTAACTTATGAATGGATTTTGTTTCACACGACGTTGTGCTTATACGCCTTGAAATTTTCCTGATTACAAGTATTGATATATACTAGTGAACAAGTCTCTGGACCCACAACCTCAAGTCCAAGGTTCGAATCCAGGTTGCTCCATATTTTTATTTTTTTCAACACATTATATTTCATAAAATAAATTTTTGAAATTCATACTGAATTCCTATAGCAAATAATCATAATGCAATCTTATGAATATCGAAAGATTATTTCGCTGAGTGCATCGATTATGTTTCAGCATAATTCAATTTCTTCTGCATCGCTGAAAGCCCACACCTTTCGCTTAAGACCCCTAATTACATTTTGTGCAATGGTGGAGCCGACCTTTTTGATCACTTTCATCCATTCTTTCTTCAACTCCAGCTCGTTCTTAAGGACGATTTTCGAACTTTGGTCTTCATTGTGGCCTAAAATCTTTCCACCGGATGAATCTCTGGTGAATTTGGGGTGTTGACGGTTTTTGGTACATAAACAACGTTATTGTCTCTGTACCAATCCAGGCCAATTTTTCGAGTACAGGCCTTTTAACAACGTTCCTCAAGTAAGTTACGCAACTATTTATTGCCTATCCTTACAAACAAATAACTATAAAACATAGTTACAGATTCTTGAATGTTACTTAAATGAATCAAAATGAAGAGGCAATGAAGAATTGAACCATTTTGTATTATGTGTATTACAGGAAAACGTTTTTTCTGGCGTATAGCGGTTCTTCTGATGAGTGATAACAAATTACTTCTTTTGAATGAGCCCAAAAAATTAACTTGACCAAAATTCTTAAAGAGCTCAAAACACTCGACTAAAACAGTTACCTCTACATCTGGACATTAACAAAATATAGCACGTTGTGCAGAAAAAAGCCCTATTATGCATCATTTTGAAAATAAGTTTACACCAGTTGTTAATATTTATCTTAAATATTCTTCAAAGTTACTACTCATACTAAGTTTTCCAATATTTCATAAACCACTATGACCCGTATTTGAAAAGATTTGAAATGAGTTTATGAAAATATTGACATTTTTTCGAACATTGCAATGTAAACTGTGGCGAGATGGGATTTTCAGGTGATAATCCAAGATGAACAATAGAGAGAAGATGGACAATCCAAAATTCCAGCTGTAGGGTTCATTAAAAGAAATGGAGATATTCGGAAGAACCTTTGGTTTGGAGTTAAATGCAAACTTTGGGAATTGAAATCCCTTTTCATGAAAACAATCATTATAGAGTTAATTAACACTATAATTGAAACCTCGTGGATTGAGCTACGATGAGGCTTAATTCGTTGAAGGCAGTGCATGTCACCATGAAACGGATCCAGTTACTGATAAATTTCTTCACGCAATAATACCCATGAAGATACTCCTCGATCGCTCACCTGGCCACTTTCATTCCACCTTTGAAAGATTTGATATCTACCATAAGAAGACACGGAAAACCCACGTAGCCTTCAGTAGATATCAAAGGATAAGGAAAATGAATAGTCGGATATAACAGTTAAACAGAAGACCGTGTTTGGTGCACAGAACAAAAATTGATCAAAAATTGTCGTTGGGAGCATCCAGCCTCAGAAAATTAAGTGTAGCTCCATTTCTCTTGGAACTGTTAGGTGAAACTATTAGACGAATTTACAACAGTTACTGTTGATTACTGCCTCTGCGTCGATGATTATTTTTTGGGTTTGAATCTATTGCATAACTAAGTCCTTTGTTAAGTAAATTTATAGGTTCTTTTGACAATTGTTCTAGAGAACGATTTATAGCTTTAGTCCATTTATATTCTGAACTTAATTAAATTTCCTCGATTTTTGAAGCGGAAGTTCGTAAAGTTTTTTTTTACTTTTTTGTAGAGAAAATTCCCCGTTTATATTATTCATGGCAAAAATTCCTAATTTTTGAGGATAGTTGTCCATTCACTCATTTAACATTTATATGAAAGTTTTTATTTAGCATTACTTTTGCTATAAGAAGATCAACTTTGTCCAACAAAACTTTCAGGACTGTTATAAAAATATGTATTTAAGTTCCATTTCAACACTTCCTGTGCTTCTGTACAAATGTTACTCCAGAAATACGTTTAGGATCTTTTAATTTTCATCAAGTTACCGGACACGCTTGAATAACCAAACATATATTATAATCTCATAATCTTGATATATAATCTTGAACATCAGTTTAACTTTATTCTTGGTTGAGTTTGGATTCTTCCCGTATGAATGTACTATCAAAAGTCAATATCAAGTATCAGAGAGAACAGTTCTTGCGTAACCTACACAGAACAAAATAATGAATTTAAATAGTTGGTTAAAATTTACCCTCGTTTTATTCCAATCCGAAAGCGTAAACAACGAAATTGTTTGCAATCTTTCATGCGCCATACAACAATGCTTGCAATCTTCCATACAACAGACTTGATTTAGACGTTATCTGGTTTAAAGTTACATGAAATAAGTCATTAATTTCTGCCAATTCTAGCATTCCCTTTAAGTGCATTAGATAACATATAAAATTCAATGTTTCTCTCTATCTATGTATAAAAACTTTTTCACCTTTCCTCCCGAGAGTTCTTAGATATCCGAAACCAAACTTATTTCAGCTTAGATTTTTGGATCTTCATGAATTTGTGCCATACCAATAAACGATGAATTTGTGTCTTATCTCTAAACGATGTACTTGTACCAGGATCACACACGAATGCCTCATTTTGCTCCTCGTGGTTGCACTACAAATACCAAGACAAATACACCCCTGTCTTGATCAACCGACTGCCTAACTAGTGGCTACCTTCATAGCAGCCTGCTGAGCAAGCACTCCAGGGTACTTGCCATCGCCAGCTGCTAATCTAATACTGACTCATTGCCACTTCGCACAGCTTTAATCCTGTCGAAGGATTGAAAAAATTGCGAAGGTGTACCCTTTATATATCGTTCACTGCTGCATATGAGCCCTCCCTTACTCACATTTAAATTCTAGGAAAGTACTGTGCATTTAGTAGATTTAGCCTGCAAAACAGAATTATAAGAGATCAACTTCTTGCATTATTTTAAATAGTTTACAATTTTAGAGAATGATTTTTGATACTTGACAACCAATTGGTATAAACATCTTAAAAATCTATCGAGCATTAATATAGTTGTAAGCGGTTAATTTGTAGTGATACATCGTAACGGTCGCTATTTTAAAATTTTAATTTGATTTTAAAATCTCAACTCGAAATGTAACGTGGTCGATTTCGAAAAAATTTTGAAGTGCGCCTCTATACAGGAATAGAAAATAGAGACGTAAGTACGCACGGGCTATAACTAAAACATGAGAATGATTTTAACTCTCTCATACCAAACCACAAACGTGCACCGAGAAAAGAGAGATTATCAATGCTCTCTGTCTCCCCAACATAATCGCATGTTTTGTTTTGTTCCAATTTCTAGGGTTTTTTTCATTAGGGCGAATCTGCAATTGAGAGACTCTCTTTGATTACTTTCTCTTTCATTCATATTCCATTCATCGTTACGTTTTTCATTCAAATATTTGTAGAGTATGGTAGCCAGCATTGTTATGTTTCTATCTGTAACGTATGGATAGTGAAATCTGCACAAAAGTAAAAAGGCCATATATTTTTTATTTGTAAACATAAGCAATCACTCTTTATTTTAGTTGTTCATATAAACAAACAAATTAATGCAGAAAAAAATTAACACCAATTCGCTCAGCCTTGCGGCAGTTGGCAGGCACTTTGCTCATGGACGCCGCAAAACTTAATGTTTTCATATTTGCGAGCTCTTTTTTTTATTTTTTGCTGAAGATGTTTGCTAGTTTTTGGACGAAAGTTGTTTGAATATACCTTCCGCTTCAGATAGGCCCAAAAATCTTCAATTGGGCGAAGTTGTGGCACGTTTGGAGGGTTTTCATCCTTCAGCACATAAGGGATCTTCATGCTTTCCATGGCTTCCAAAGATTCCTTCGCATAATGGCTCGATGCTGAATCCGGCCAGAACACTACCTTTCATTCACGATGTTTTTGAGAAATAAACTGTTTCACCTTAGGCAAGCAGTTTTCAATATAACGATTTGCGGTGATGGCCAAGCCCGATTCAAAGAAAACAGGTTTTGACATTCCAAGTGGGCGGATTGCCAACCAAAGCAATATTTTCCCTGGGAATTTCGTATGTTCAACAAACTTCACATCTTCTTTCACCTGTGCTTTGGGACTGTCGTAGAAGTATTTTCCTTGCCATTCATTTCCATCCAACGTGAAATAAGTCTCGTCATCCATGATGCAAAGTACATCGTTTTTCGCTTGAAAAACATATCGGACAAGCTTTCTCGATCGTACTTTCTGAACAGCAGCTTGAGTTTCTGACACTTTTGGTTTCACTTTCCTTGACCGCTTCTTGATCCCAGCTTCATCCAAAACCGTTTTGACAGTTCGGTGGTGACAATTAAACTTTTTTCCAAGTTCTCTGTACGACTTTGCCACCCGATCTTCTGTCAACCGTATTAAATTTCGTTTCACTGAAGAATCTCTCTAACTTGACCAATTTCCTGAACCGATCTTCCGAGTTGTTGTTTTTCGCATTTGGTAGGACGAAAGAATGCAGTATATGGTTCGACGACTTATTCCCATGTCCATAAAATGACGCACTACCTTCGATCAATCTGGATGAGCGTTGCAAAAATTACAAATGAGTTTCCGGCGTTGTTCTTCCTGATTACTCATGTTTCGTCTTGTAATAGATTACCGACAACTTGAACACTTGGAACTGAAGTATGACAGAGCTGTTAAAAACTTGACATCGATCAGCTGTAGAATCGTTAGGGTTGTGATTGAAGCAGGGCTGTGAAAATGTGTGCAGATTTCACTATCCATACGTTACTAAAGAATCCCTCAAAAAGTTTATAATGGCGCTGTAATAAACGAAAGAGAGCGAGAGGGGAGAGAGCCTCTCATTGTTAGATTCGCCCTTTTAAAAAAAAATCCTAGATTTGTTCGGTTGTATTCAAAATTCCGCCGAAGCAAGAAGCATCACGCGAACGGATTGTACAGCTCTATTGAACGATCATAAATCACGAGAATAAGTTCACTGTGAACCATTTTAAAACCGAGAATGTTCCAGTTTCAACCATCTGTCGTAGCCTGGCATTTTCAGGAAAAAATCGTAGGAGTGGTAGTGGGAGACCGGCTAAAATAATGGACTACGGTTGCTTCATGGTACTTTTAACAACTAGAGTTCGATTAGTCAATCTTATGCAGCAATAAAGTTCAAGACTACGCAACCATACATTTGCAAGACGTTGAAGAAGATAGGAATAGTCTGTCACATGAAATCAAGAGCACAAAAATACACAGAGCAACAGATATCGCCGCAAAAATTTTCGTTTTGTCTGATGAAAGCTACTTCCCTCTCTTTAAAAAATTCAGATTCTAGAAAACGATCGATGTTATTGTGATAACATTTCTACTGCACCTCCGAACGTGAAATGTAGGTTTAAGCATAAGTTTGAGCAGAAAGTGATGCCTTATATGGCCATATCTTAGAGAGGAATTTCCATACCATGGTTCAACCTCAGTGGTTTGGCTATGAATCATGAAGTGTCCAAAATCAATGTTTGAAGAAAATATTGATTCCATTTCTTCAAACATGTCATGCAGATGGAAATTACGTGTTTTAGCCGGATAAAGCGTTGTTGCATTATGCGAGAAAAATACAAGCCTTTTCGGAATGCCAAAACTTCCTGTATATACCAAAAAATCGTAACCCAACAAATTTGCCCCAGTGTCACCCGACTGAAGATTTCTTTGGATATTTGAGTTCGCTGGTGTACAAAGACTGTAAACAATTGATTAATAGAATCAAAAGATTTATTCGCCAAATCGAAAAAGAAGCTGTACAACGCTCCTGTTCAAATATCAGGACGAAGCTTCGTCGTACAGCTGATGACGGACCGTATGTTGAAATGTAATGTTTTTTTTTTTTTTTAAAGTTAAGAGACGGGCCTTCAAAAAAAATTGTTTTCCTTTCTGTAAACAAGCCTTTTTGTTATATTCCTTATATAGAATTCTCATATATTAGTTATACCCCGTTAGGTCAAACATAAAAACTGTTCACCATAAATTTCTCCTATCGGCAAATTTAAGGCCTGTGTAATTAAGTTATGTTAGAAACATAGATGAAAACTAACTTTTTAAGCGTTTTAATATCTTAAAGGAATGATACGATGTGACTGAAATTATCATCGAAGGAAAAGGTAGTTGTTTGGCGTGCATTGTCAATGCCAAATGCAGTGTCTGCGTTCTGTTGGAAACTGCTTTACTGACAGAAGAAGGAACACAAATGAGCTTTGTATTTATATTCCATGTAGTACAATATACCGATAAATATAATATATTTATATCACAAGAATTTCACATCATGTTGTGTTTACTTTTAAGTGACAATCATTTTTTTTAACTTAACTTCACAATCCCAAAAATTCTTTTTTTTTTAAATTCATTATTTTTAAGAATGTAGTAAAATGCACGAATCTTAAACGTTTTTATGAGGGATAGCAAGAATAGATACTATGGCCAATATTAGCACATTTACTTTGCATGTTTCAGTTTAGATCACACATTTTTATTAATGATTGATGGATTCACTTGAAGATATGAAGACCTAAACTCCAAAGAGATTATGAATAACCTAGAACAACCATTCACATTTATTTCAGCCTTCTAACATTCATTTCATTTCTAGTTTTTTTGCGTCCATGAATTTCTATAGTACCCATATACTACCAAAAGATGGTTGTGTTTGTAGATATGAAGAGCTTTATTACAGAGAGTTGTTGCATAACCTAGAACATCTATTGGTGGTATATTTACATTGTGATTCTTTGTGAATGCCTATTTACAATTTTTGCAAAGTCGATTACTCATAAAAATGTTGAAATCTTAAGTGTTGTTAAGATCAACGAAAACCTTTTTACCATTAAACCTCTAAAAACGAGGTATTATAACTAAACAAATTCGAAAGGGGGGGTTTTTCACGGAATAATTTAATTTACGAAGCATCCAGTTGGCCAGATGATCGAGGCGTTTGGACAATTCATTGAGATCGGCATCGTTGTTTAGGGTCATTTTTCCTCCCATTTTTTATCATCATTTTTGATCTAGACCATAAAACATTCATTTAGATCAATATTACTATTCCATGTTAACACGCTCTTAAAACAAGTCCAAGGTAATCCAATAACAACAAGCACAGTTGTTGATGTAGGTCAAAGCTGGACTAGATCATGTATGTAAAAATGTGCTTAGTAATTTCTATTGAGAAATAATAAAATACTCGGTGTTTCAGTTGTCATTGTTTGTTTTTTTGGTAATGAATCTTTTGAGGACTGAGAAAACTTTTTAAAGTACACTCTGTTATCAGTAAAAATCGGATTTCTTACAAAGAAAGTACACTGACATCAACACCATTGTCCGTACCACTTCAAACTAGAAGGACTGTACACCTAAAAATTGCTGTATATAAATATGTTCTACTTATTTTGCAACTCAAATTAATCTTAATTATTTATTGACCATCAAAAAAGCCCATTACATAAGTATTCATTTAATTTTTCGTAGATCTCTCAGCTCTCGCACCTTCTTCTTAATGTTCCTCATGAGGTTTTCCACAACCGTTCCGTCGATGGTTTTGCTTACGTTTACCCAGTCTTTTTTTATGTCATCTGCTCTCTAGCCTTCATCCGCAGCTTCCCTTTCATCAAAGCCTAACATTAATCAATGGGCCTTATTTGCGGACAATTTGGAGGATTCATCGTCTTTTCCACAAATTAGACATTGTTCTCTTCATACCAGCCCAATGTGGCACGCGCATAGTGGCAGGATACCAAATCAGGCCAAAACACTGTCGAACCTTTGTGTTCTCGGATTTGTAGCAAAATTCGTTTCTGCAGGCGTTCCTTCCGGTACATTTCGGCGTGCATATATGCGGTAGTAAGAAAAGGTGCGAATTCATTGCTAGCCAAACCAATACCTGTTTCCAAATTTTTCGCAAAAAATCGATTTCTCCGAATTTGGGACACCCGTTCCACGCTTCACGGTGTGAAACTCCGCCCCTGGAAATGCTATGTAGTCCAATTTGACGTCTGATAATGCACATGTCATTTTTGCTCAAAATGTCATCGTACAGCTTCCGAGCCCGAGTTTTCACGGAATCCACTTGAATTTGGCTGCGTTTCGGATATTTTTGTTTCCGGTACGTCTTCAGTGAATTTCGCTTCTTTGCGCGTTGGGCCATTCCAATCGTCGTTCCACACTTTTTTGCGCAATCTCTGATGGATTCCTCCTTTTTTCCTTCAAGAACTTAGCAATTTGTTTGTTCAAATTTGGGTTTTACGCACCTGAGTTCAGTTCTGAAACCGCGTAATGAATCGCGAAAATGTTACTAGATTGCACAGTCAGTTCACAAACATAGAGTAATTCCAGTTTTTATAAATTTGAGAGCTAGTCGGACCATCAATTTTTTTTTCTTCTTGATGTAAATAACCCACGTTCTATGTTACCTCAATTTGGCTGGTTCAGGGTTGATGCCATCGAAAACAATCCCGAAGTGCATGTGGAGAGCATGTTCGGAACGCCAAAACGCCAAATCTAAATAAAAATATATAACAACAATTATTGAGTGGCAAGTACCATATGCGCTAGGAGAAGAGACATTTTTATTTACGACAAATTTATAGACCAGACCGGTAATCTGGTGTAGTCTATAAACTCGGCCATCTCCAGCATGGTGTTGCTTTGTAGCTTCCCCTTTCCCAACCGTGCAGAGGGTGGACCCAAACTCCTGATAGAATTTGTAAAACTTTTCATATATTTTTGTTAATTTATTTGTTAGAAATTATTTTTTGATCTATATAACGCGATATATTTTAGAGGTTGATTGACAAGTTCGTGCCACTGTGCCATACAGAAGTTTGCTTTGTTGTACCCTGACACAAAATACAGTACTTAACGGCAAACTTATTTATAAATCAGCAGCCATGTTTTAATTACAGAATGTTTCGTAGCCATGTTGAAATCTTACAGGTCTTTGAACTATTTTTATAGAAGCGAAAATATTGCAATTAAACTCAACGCCTTCTTCAATCGTCATCAATATAAACGAAGGAATTTAGAACCCGCTAGTCAACATCATCGTCATTAATTTCCGTTGCGCTGTACCGCCCTGGAGCTAGATATGTTTGGTCCAAACGCAACCGGTCCCTGACGTTAACGAAGCAGAGAACGAGAGCTCTAAATACCTGATATTAATCCTCTGACTTATGAACATGCGTAGAGAATGGCGAACATCGCGATCGTGGCCGATGTCAGCTGCACTGTTTGTGGACAATACGTAGCACGGGAGCTTCCTGATTTTGTTTGTCATTTACATAGATCCAAATGCAGTAAGAATTGTTGAGTAACCATGGAAAATGTGATACAAGAATTTATGAACAATGCAATGCAGCTTGGCAAGTTATCACTAACAACAACTTTAAGTATCACCTTTTGGAGCAGGCAACATTATAAATGCAATCATCTAATTAAAACTAAATGACTTTTACCCTGTATTGCCACGTTCTGTGCATTGCCGGATTAGACAGGATTAATAAGTCAGTTTTTCGATGAAACAAACTGTCCCTGCCAAAGTCAGTAGACAAAAGTTTTCTAGTCCTGTTGAAATATTAATTTTAACTTTAGGGCCCAGGCGCGTCCTACCAATTATGTTTAACCCGGCAAGATCTTAATGACACAAATGCATCAAATTTGCCTGTTTTACCATTATCGAGTCTATTGTCTTGGATGAATTATACGACCGCAGTAAGGTTGCTACCTCAGCGTCTCAAGGTTAATCAGATGCTATTGTCTTCGGATGGTGGAGGGAAAAATGGGCGTAATAAAGGAAGAACCGTTTGTGAGGTCAATCTCCGTTCGAGGCACTGGTTTAACCATAGAGGTAAACTATATTTTTGAGGCTAGTGAAAAATGTTTATGTTTTCATTAGTATAAATGTTATGTTGGCTAAAAATAGCAGGCTCATAGTTTTGATTCTATTTGGTGACCATTTGGAAAATAAAAAATAATAATTTGCTAGACGGTTTCAGGTGTATTGGATTGAATGTCGGATTAAGTCTTGTTTCCCTGGAGATAAAAATACATATGTTCAAATAAATCATTCACCTATTGAGTAAAACAAACAAACAAAACATACATATACCTACACGCTGGGAATCTTTGCAACCATATTTTTCATGTCGGAAGGGTTGTGGCAACCAACAAATAATTAACGCCACTGCCCGGGCCTTATGAAACATACATTTCCAACTCCAATACCCCCGTCGAACAAAAGACAACGTGAAAACAGAGGAGAAAGTTTTCCAAATTGAATATAATTCGTAAGTTCATTATTAATTAAAACAGCTTTCCGTGACCGTAAGCTGCTGAACAAAGCGGTGTCGTGTGTGAAAATTGGTAAAATCATAACCACGAGAACGGCATCATCGCGTGCCTCATTTCCTGAGCCATGTGGTGCCGTGAGGCGGTCCGGTGAACCAATAAATTTTCTATGGGAAGGTACTTTTCACAGTACAACAACAGTATCGATTTTGAGGAATGAGAGATGGAAAAAGTCACTTTCAGAGTAGGACGAGAGTAACTTGTTAATTTCTTAATTGATTGTGTAACATGATGTGAATGATTATTCTTCACAGTATTCTTCTGAGCTTGAATCTGTGTTAAATTTCATAAATTTGTTCGACACAATCAACAGCAGTGATTTGAAATAGGGATGCCACTTCAGAATTCCTTTGATCGCAGTGCACTATAGAGCCGCAGTGACTGGGTGGTCAAGAAAAAGGGGTATGTACACACCGTGTCCAATATAAGGACTGTATCGAAAATAAGTTATCATCATATTTTTCTTTCAAATTATATAAAAAATCATGCGATATTTACACAAATGGATGATTCTTTATTGTACGAGATTAAACTTGAACATTTTGAAAACCAGTGGAAATTAGTATTATTCTTTCACAAATTAGAGAATGTTTTATCGAACACTTTTCATCAAGTTCCAGACGAGTGTTTTGACATTGTTTGGACGCCTTTTCCCAAATTATTGAACTCCTGAATATTCTGAGCTGCTGTACCAGTCTTTTTGAACACCCTCTTTACAATCGCCCAATAACGTTCGATGGGCCGAAGTTGAGGGCAATTTGACGGATTGATGTATTTCTTAACGTAATCTATGCCCTTTTCCGAGAGCCAATTGACACTCAGATCGATAGATTCCGCATCGATTGTTCCGGTAGTGTAAAAAATGTTAAACTTCATACCGACCAAACTTCCCCATTGGAATCGACCTGTTCGCATCGCTCACATCCTCTTGTACGACGGCAGTGTCATATTGTGGACCTGGTAGGGGGTTTGAGTCCTCTTTGACATAGGTCTCGTCGTCCGTAAAAATACATGCATCCGGTAGCTGCAAAACTCGCGAATACAATTTACGGGCCCTTGTTGCTGTGCGTTTTCACTATTCTGCACTTTTTATGGCGATTTTCTGCATCTTGTGGGTCTTCAGGTTGTTCCGTGTCTGGAAACGTTGATTCATTCTGACGCGAAAATCAGCGCCAAATAACGTATCGATATGGATTTGTTCTTCCAAATAAAAACTTCCACTCTCTGATCCAGTTTAAGGTTTGAATATCCGGGTTTCTGCCTCTTCCTAGCAGTTCATCCAAAGAAAAGTGTTCCTTAAACTTGTTAATGATGGATTTTACGCGTGATGAATTCCAAACATATTTTTCCACGTAGCCATGTGTCCAAAATCATAATTTACAATGCGTGATATTTTGAAAACAAATAATTTAAACCCTACAAATAAGTGAACAAACGAAAGATGACAGTTTCGTTTGACTATGGCAGCATGCTATGATGAACATATTAAATCAATCTAAAATACACGCGTCCAATGCAAATGTATGTGGATAGCTTATTTTCGATATATTCCTTATTCTCATACACTTTTTCCTTTCGGTGTGGTCGATTAACTACGCCAAGGAAATTGCGAATGTGGTGATGTAACTCTTCTCCTGCTTGTTTTCATTCAGTGTCACTCTTTCGTGGACTATTTCGTGACGCGCCTTTTTCAAAGATCTGAAAACCTAGGTGTGATGCGGAATTTCTGCCAGTATACCATCAGAAGGTACCGTGACACTTTCTCATTGGATGACCGGAAGGGATCTAACCAACCTCACTCGACGAGAAGTAAGCGACCGATTATAATCGAAAATGGCATCAGATCTGAATGGTTTGCATTCGTCCATGAACAATGTTCTTGAACAAGATCTGGAGCTCTAGGTATTCGGAAAACATAAATTTCATCAATAAATTTCTTATTTTCGCCCGACACGCTTGGGAGGAATTCGTCTTTTCCGACGAAAAGTAATATGGGGTCATCCACAAATTACGTAAGGGTTTTTTGCCATTTTTTTACCACCCCTCCCTCCCTTGTAAGGCATCGTAAGATTTCCAAAAGACCCCCCCCCCCCCTCCCAAACATCTTAGTAAGATTTCTTTTTTTTTTTTCATTAAAATTATTCAAAATTGCTTGTGAATTGTTTTTAAAGCAGTTTATGTTTTTATTGAGGCTTTGAATACAAAAAAAAAGTTGAATAAAAAAATAAGAAATCAATTTTGGCGCAAACGAATTAGCAGAACCGTCTATTTATGTGCTCTTACGATTTAGCAAATATAAATGATTAATCAGCTGCTGTGAACTCATTTGTTACCCAGGCTTCGACGGCTTGAACCTCAGCAAAATAATCGTCCATTGATTGTGGCGTGAAATCAGTTACGTTGTCCGTATCAACATCCTCTTCATCCATCCAGTCAACGTCTTCAGCTCCTGTGTATTCGTCGCGGATTACACACAGCAATTCCTTTCATCGGCGATCTGCTACTCGCGCAGGACGAACTTTACCAGATTGTTTGTTGCACGAAGATCGATGAACCGATTTAGTGTGTATACCAGCAGCTTTCATCGATGCAAAATTAAAACCACAAGTCTTTCAGGTTTCTGCATGATTTCATTACGAAGCGAAGGGCAGTACATGTCGTATGGTACATTGACCATGTCAGAATCAACAGGTATTCAACCCAAGACGCAAGACGCTGGAACAGAGACAAAAACCGATCTGTCTGTTCTACATCTCCTGGTCTTGGTACTATGATACAAGCACTAGATTGTCTCAATGGGCAAGGTGGTGGAAGGAACCTGCTCGGTAAAACATAGAGATAGGTAGGGTAGTAACGACTTAAGCACCCGAGACTATTCCAAGCACGGGGTTAACGTTAACCTACAACGCTCATTTTTGTAGAATGGTGCTTCACTAGATGGAGCACCATACTGCAAAAAATGAGCGTTGTAGGTTAACGTTAACCCCGTGCTTGGAATAGGGTCTCGGAGTGCTTAAGTCGTTACCTACCCTACTTTGGAATGGCTTGCAGCATCCAGTATTTTCACATTTAACGATTTGCAAGGCATATTGAGATTCGCGTACATGGTCCTTGTACCACTCATGATCCGGCACGCTAGGAGGATCACATGTTTTCCTTGGTTCTTTATATTCGGCTACAACTGGGAATCCATCAATGATCAATGTACTCCATAGTTGAGCCAATGCTTCACCCGCTGCTGTGAAGTTTTTCTTTTCGAGTTCTTCATCTATGGTTTTACCTCTTTCATCAAGATGTAATCCATACGAATCTGCAGGCAGGATCACTCCAGCTAGTTGGGAGCTGAGTGGCGCCATTTTCCGCTCTACGCGATTGAACGCGCTTCTTCCAGGCGCATTGGTCATCACAAGCATTGCATCAAGGTCATACCGAAGAAAGTGTTGCACAGCAAACAAAATAACTATACGTATAAAACATCTATACGTATATAAGAGCCAAACCTCGTCGATTGTACGTCATTTCCCAGAATTTCATTTCCCGGAAGTTCATTTCCCGGAAATTCATTTCCCGGAAAATCGTTTCCCGGAATGTAACATTTCCCGGAAAGTTCAAATCCCGAAAAACTTAATATTTATCTAAAAAAAATTTTTTTTCTATAAATTTATACAAAACCTAATATTGTTTTATTAATATAACCTCATGGTAATAACTATATGCTATATTACAAACATGATAATCATGATATTTGTTTGGTCTATTTATTTGCTATATATTCTGTAAAATTTCATTTTTTTCTTTACAACAAAATATTTGAAAGAACAGCTCATGTTTAAAAGAAGGGTAATTCTCCTATGAAATGTATGGTATGTGTCTTTTAACTCATCCTATTATGCAATGATCGATTACATTTTTTATCATAACTCATAAAGCTGTAAGCGAGATTCAACTAGTTAGATACTTGCTAAGATAAGTTTGATAAGACAATTGGCAGTATGTTTCACGAAAAGTTACACAACTCTTTTCATAAAGTCAGATACATTCGAGGGATATGGTTTTAATGTCGGTCTATAAGCACCAAATTGGGTCTATTCATGGATGCAACATTGTCCCATTCGATGGATTTATCAATAAATGCAGTCTTTGTACGTTTTTTTTTAATAATTTTATGAATTATGGCATTGCTAGCTGTATTCAAGTTACTTAATACAACATTTAACAAAAAAAAATTAAAGTAAAACTGCCTCGAAACACTTAAGTGATGTTCATATATGATTTATCAGTCATTCAATAATGAAAACATTATAATTCACTATACAAAAATTTTGTATTTAGATGGGCAACTTGAATATAAAAAAACCGCAAATTCATGCATTTCCACTTGAAATTTTACCAATAAAAATATTTTTACTACGTTATTGATACAAAATGCCAACATGGAAATGGAACATAAAAAAAATATGTCCCCAACATTGGGCCTACGATTTTCTTGTTAAATTATTGTTAATTTAGTTTGTTACATGTTACTATTTTCTGCACATCCAGACTGCATTACTTGCTATATTAGTTCAATTAAGCCAAATTTAGATTACTTGAAGATCGTGTAGATCATCTGTTCAGCTTAAGCAGTAAAATCACGATGCCCCAAAAGTTCAAGAAATCGAAAATTACGCGGAAGTGAACAACTATAAGTTGATTAATATTGTCTCAATTGCTTCGGATTACATCTGTCATGCTAATAGCAACATGATTTTGTTGATTAGCGCTAAATTAATGACACATTTGGTACAAAGGTCGAATGAAGGAGCTAGGCTAGCATTACATCCCCTTACCCTATTTTCTCTTTTTTCATGTCTAAAGTACAAAAGAATATTTGAGAAAACCATTTATAGGAGATTCACCCTTCTTTTCAACATGAACTCTAGACAAAATCGTCAAAAGGTCGAAAGTAACAATTGTAAACAATGACTTAAAACGTAAATTTCCTGGAAATGCCAGGTTGCTCACATCTATATCCACTACCGACGGGAAGATAATAACTCCCTGCATCTGTTTCTGGTGCTATTTTGCTTGTGGGAGCAGGCAGATCCAAGAAAAATACGCTAGAAGTCATTGTTTACAAATGTTACTTTCGACCTTTTGACTATTTTGTCTAGAACCGTTCTTTTCAAACACACTGGTCTATCCACCTCAGGCAAATATTTGCTCATTATACAAACAGTGTACTATCTGCAAATTGAGAAAATTAACTTTTCCGGCAAATGGTGCTTTCCGGGAATTGATACATACCGGGAAATGAACTAACGGGAAATGAAATTCCGGGAAATGACGTACAATCACCTCGTCAACTTTTTTATGTATTACCAAATCAGGATTGTAAAATTAGATCAACACAGAACATCGTAGTTAATGTTCTGAACGAAATATACCCAAAATAGCTCCGATAAGAAACAGTAAGAAAAAAGAGAACATAAATTTAGATTCAAATGTCTAATAATCCCGTTGCACTAAATAGTCGAATCAATATTTTATCATAAAATAGCTATAATTAAATCTCAATCTTTTCACATTCACAATTGACGAGAAAAGAGGTGCTCTGGGGCTGTTGACATCACAGTTAGGCCGTTACAAATTATTTTAAAACAAGAGAGAAGACAGTGAGTAATCGAAAGTAACTCTGAGCAATTCTGAGTATATATATTTATATTTTTTTAAATAAATGTAATGATTTACACGGGGAAGAACTAGCCTTGAGCTCCAAAAAGTGTAAAAATTTCCTGAATAAAAAAAAGACAAACAACAATGACTAACATTTATTAAACCTTAAATTAGCTTGGCAGAATATCTCCATAAAAAAGTGACAATTTTTTTATTTTTGCATTTTTACGAATTTATACATTTTTACCGACCGGTAGTAAAAAAAATCCTCAGCCAGCGGAGTGACATTCAGGTCATGCCAGGTCATATCAGGTAATGCCAGATAATGTCAGGTCATGTCAGGTCATATCGGGTCATGTCAGGTCATTTCAGGTCATGTCAGGTCATTCGGGTCATGTCAGATCATGTCAGGTCATGTTTAGTTAAATTAAAAGTGCAATTTTACAAGCTCGAATTTAAAGCTCTAGATGGCAAGTGCATCGAAATATGACTAGGAATGAATTTCCTTTTGCAAAAAAAAATTAACTGAAAAACAACGAAATTATTCAACTTTTTGTATTTTGTTTCAAAAAATGTCTGAAATCCGTATTACCTTCAATAGTAAACAATATAAAAAAATGGTTTTAATCGATTAAAAATGAAAACTTTGTGCAGATGTTAAAATAAGTAACTAACTATCAATTTCATCATTTACTCATAACATTTATTTTATTTTTATCCCCTAATTTTTGTAAAATTTTTGATTATCCGTAAACTCGATCATCCGAGGGCTCAATTAAGCAGTGTCATTTCTGGACTGATTTTTCAAAAGGACGTTTAATACACGGTTATCCTACGTAGATACGTCCTATTGAAACATCACGGGAGATTTGTCCAGGGATTATAATTTTTACTTATGTTTAAGAGCAATCACTATGAGCTGAAAACAAAAATTTCGATGTGATTATCCGGGATGTTATCTTTTATGAACCCAGAGAAAAGAGTCCAAGCTGTAGATTAATCAACTATGAACTGGATAGTTTGTAGCAGTGTATGATTGCTTGGAGCGATATTTTATGGGAAAATACTTCATTCCTAACCATCATGCTTTACCACTTATAACACCTGTGTTTGTAGGTTTATGTTGGTATTCCTTAGGATATGATCAATATCCATTGTGACACTAATGACCCGTGTAGGCTGTTCAATTTGATTGAACGTTACTTCAATTCAAAAGTGCCTGAAAAAAAATCTTGAACATGCTCTGCTTTTGCAGCCTCGTTGCTTCCAGGAGGTTGATTTTTTGTTTAATTGCTCCTGCAAAACTCTCAAATGTTTTGTTTTCCGCCTTCATCTGGTTCCAGATTTCATTTGCCTTCAGCTGGGCCTTGGCGGCAGATAATCCGGGGTTGGCATTTTTAAATGCCTGGCACCACTTGATGTGTAAATCGCCTTTCTTAGACATTGCAAATTAACACCTTTTCTCAACTGAAACTTCAACTTTTCAATTGAATTCTTTTTCGTGGACCGATACGCAAGCGGATTGAGTTTGAATTCGAACTACGCGGTAGGTGCTGAATTGTTTTGACGTTTGCGCGGTTTACACGGTATCATCAAATTACTCATTTGCAAGTTTAAAATAACCCATTTGTAAGTTTATTAAATTAAATAAATTGTAACATTAAAATTGTTATACATATTCTTATCTTACGTAAGATTTTGACAAACCCCCCTTCGCTCCCTCATAAGCAAATGTAAGAAAACTTGGAACCCCCCCTCCCCCCATATTCCCTTACATAATTTGTGGATGGCCCCTATGGCCTGTTGCAGTCCTACAACGTGCAGAACGACAAATAAAGGGCTTGTTGGGTTACCGGACCCCAACCAACACCGATTGAGGGGTAATAAATTATACTGCCAGTTGTGGGGTGGGTATACTGGGCTTCTTCATAAGTGGACTGTATTATGGTTGATTTGGGTGTTTCTTTTGGTATTCTATCCAACCATTTCCACGAATCACATCACAAATCCGTCCATTCACGCAGCAACATACATTTTATTTACATATTTACAATACGTTTAATCTTTTTTACGGTACAACACTTAACACAGAACATTCCCTTCCATTCCCTTCCATTGTGGCTCTGCTCCCGTCCATCCTTCTCGAGAGTCAGAGCCGACACGACTATTGCACACCAGATCTTCCACTATCTAGCAAGCAGAAGATACCAAACGATGACGTCACCGATAACGATCGCCGTGATCGCTATTGGTCGAAGTGGTAGGGTGAATACCATCTCTATTCGGTGGAACGATCGTTGGAGAGAAAGTCTAGACAAAATAGTCAAAAGGTCGAAAGTAACATTTGTAAACAATGACTTCTAGCGTATTTTTCTGGGATCTGCTTGCTCCCACGAACCAAATAGCACCAGAAATAGATACAAGGTGTTTTTACCTTCCCGTTGGTTGTGGATGTAGATGTTAGCAACCCGCCATTTACAGGAAATTTACGTTTTAAGTCATTGTTTACAAATGTTACTTTCGACCTTTTGACGATTTTGTCAAGAAGTCCTCTCATTCCACAGTGGCGTAGCAAGGGTTGGATGATGTTACTCCTGAACAGGGCTTCGCTTCAAAAATGTGCCAGATAGCAACAAGAATATTATTTTGGAGAAAGTTGTGCGGTCAATGTATGGCAATTACCTCCACGTGATCCAGCTGTTACAATTGGTCATAAGAGCGAGCTATCTAACATGATGGTTCCCCAATGGGCGGGAAGAAGAGCCTGCCCTAACTGTTAGCAATGGGAAGTTGGCATACTTACTCTCCCAGCCAGAGTGCTTCAATCGGGTGCCCTGATGGTACCTCTCATTCCCATGAAATATTTACATAATAGTGTATAAATTTATTTAAATGAAAAATACTACAAGCATTCGTATTTATTATGTATGATCTTCATTTGGTTGAAGAGTTGATTTGAAGAAAATCGGAAATGGAAAATATATTAAGTAATAAGTGCAAAAGCCTGCCACAGATTCCTTTACAGTTTCTTGTATTCAAGGAACTAGATACTTCTAAATCATAAGAAGAGAAGAAAGGATCAAAATGATGCTTGGACACAGTGATGGAATTCTCACAAAAATATTAGTTCATCGTGCGCTACCTTTTCACTTGGGAACTTCCCGTTGCTAGTTTCACACGCCAACGTTTCTTGAGTGAACTTTCTGGGACTAGAAAATGAAACATCACAAACTTTTTCTTCTCGAGTCACCGACGCGAGGATACGACCAAAAACGGGTCATTTATTTCACTCTATATCTTTACACCACATTCGTTCTTGAAAAGCACACTGCGCAGAAATCTAGACAGAAAGATATCTCGCATGAATAATTTGTCCTCATTGAGTCACGCCATTCCAGCAGAAGTTTCCACTCGACTTTTGCGGCGGGACAATACTTAAAACAAACATCAAAACTCGCGTGAACATCGCCTACACATATTGCAAGAGAAAAAGAACAAAGCCGAGGAGATATTTGGTTGGATTGGATCTCGAATACAAGTGAAACGTTGTGAGAAGGAGAAACAAAACAACTTTCGCGATGAGAAATGAAATCTAGGGTTTTTTTTCATTAGGGCGAATCTACAATTGAGAGATTCTCTCCAGGCTCGCTCTCTTTCATTCATTACAGCGCCATTATAAAACTTACAAGGCATTCTTTAGTACAAATCGAAACACAACAGTGATGGCTAGCATACTCTACAAATAGTAGAATGAAAAACGTAAAGGTGATTGGTTTATGAATGAAAGAGAGCGAACCCGGAGAGAATCTCTCAATTGTAGATTCGCCCTAATGAAAAAAAAAACCCTAGAAATGTTTCTTCACTCTGCGCTTTCATGAACTTTGGATTGTAGTTCGTGCGCGAATTTTGTAGGAAATGTTCCTCGGCGATATATCCTTGCACTGGGCAAAGAGTGAACGTTTTTTGAAAATTATTTTTCCAACACTGCTTGGACATATAAGATCCCTTCGAGTAGAGAGCCGACGCCAGATCCGGCCAGAACACTTCGTCTTCGCCCTAATGATAGTTTTTGATGAACGGCGCAACTTCCGGCAGCCATTTCGTATTATACATTTCCCCGTTGACGGCCAGTCCGGAGCGAAAGTAGAGGGGCTCTGACATCTCCTTCTCGCTGATTGTCAGCCACAGTAGCACCTTCTTGGGGAACTTGGTGTGTGAAATGAACTTCACCTCGGAGCTCACTTCCTTCGTGGGGGAAGCAAAATACGAAGTGCCCTGCTAGTCGTTGTCATCCAGGATGATATAGGTCTTGTTGTCCTTCACCACCGCCACGTCGCGGTTTTCCGGGAAAATCGAGTTGATCATCTTATTCAGCCGCTGCCGCTATGTCATTGCCAGTAGCTTCGAAAGCAGTGGAAGCGACTTCCGCTCCTGACATGTATGTTCATGTTCAGCGTTGTAGCCACTTTCCCTCGGTCTTCCTCTTTAGTATCTTTTGAAGCGACGTGTCGCTCTTACTTATACTCATACTTTGATTGTTGTCTAATAGTGCCAAGATGTTGTAGATGCCGGAACGGGCATATCCGGCGTTGACAAAGTGCCGCACGATGTCCATTTTCGACGCGGCGGGGTGCCGTTCTTTGAACGCTTACACTTCTGATCGAAGTTGCTCCACTGTTTTTGCCATCACGGTTAGAGTTCGACTGATAGAGCTGTCAAATTTTGTCTGCTGACTCATGGGTTACTATGATTGATGGGTAGTTTCGTCAGTGTCGGTGAAGGTGCCCATGAAAAAACGGCAATTTTGTCCATTTTTTTAACGCAAACGTTTATATGATCTGAAAATTACATGTGTGCCGACTGCTTCTTAGTTGCAATTGTAGACAAACTTGCGCATCCATTATGAACCAGAAAATTTAGACAATGTATGACAGCCAAGTGAAAAAAAAATTAAATTATTTTACAATACCTGATGACCTGGACGACCTGAAATACATCATGCAAAAGACCGAACATCTTAAATTTCGATAACCTGAAACCAATTTATATGCAATTTATATACAATCTTATCATAACAACAAGAAAAGTTAAAAATGTATTTTGCCACTGATTCCCGTAATGTCCTTCTATGTCATAAGGATGGATCTAAGGCAAGGATGATCTCAAAGCGCGCTGCAACTACGAACCTAATGTGAATAGTAAAATTCTCAAAAGCCTCCAGGCATACGATACCTTGTGTCAGGTGGAAAAACTAATTCTACAGGCTCAGCTACAGCTACAATGGTACTTCTTCTATTACGAAAACCATATTGTAAACTATTTTCTGTGTTATGACCGTCTAGAAAACTAATCAGGCGTTTGATTAGTAGCTTCTGGAGTTTTTTTCCTTGAAAACTGACATGATTGATATGGGTCTTTAATTATCAGCTTGGCTTGGATATTGAACCTAAGACTTAAAAATAGGTAGCAGTTTTGAGACAAACTGTATACTTCTATTTATTTTTTCACAGCTTGCCGTACACTTACAGAACTATCAACACTTTCTCTTCTGACAAAATTACTGTCCATTCGTAGACCCTCCAGGTGATGAGAAAATATTTCCTCTTATTAATCATCATAATTCGATAAAGTTTGATTCATATGGAATTTGGCCACATAATATGGGTGATTTCTTCGACAGAAAACAACATACAAAAAATCTAAGGATATAATTTTGTAAGTTTTACTTAGCTTTAAGAGAAAACTATAAGAAAAATTCTTCGTCAGCTTTTCGGATAAATGTTCGAGCTTCTCGCTTGATTCCGTTCATTGATTCTTGCACAATACCACTTTATCTGCCATATTTTCCCAGTATTTTCAAGAATTAGTCGGTATTTTCATTGTTTTGCCAATGTTTTTCATTTACGCTTGAAACTTGCCCATAATTTTTCGATGGGACATAAATCTGAACATTTTTGAGAATTGAAACTTTTCTAATAATAATCGATATTATTCTGCTCATACCATTCTATGAATTAACGGTTGCAATGTTAGTGTTTTCGAGTAACGTTGAAGCACGGTATCTACAATCAATTTTGGAAATTTGAGAACCTTTGCGATCATTTCTTCTGACCACGTTGGGTTTTCAACGATAGTGCGCAGACTTCTATCACGTCTTTCGCGATTCACTTTCGACACCTTTTGAAAATGCGTATGAATTTTGATGAACGATTTGAATTTGCACCAATAAATAAACAATAGTTGCGGATCAAGCGTCATTAGTTTCTCTTTATGACAACTAGAGGCTTAACAGTAATTAAGAAGGAACGGCCAAATACTAAGTGAAATGCACTTTAGTTATGGAAATCAAAAAGTAGTTTTATCGTGTTGCCGTAAGTGGTGTCTGTAATTATCAAAATTCTGAACGAACAGTTATGGATTGAAGACAGACGAAAGCAATACAGTGACAAACAATACACTGATATCAAAGCCCGATTTTCACACAAAATGGTCATGTTTGGGGGCTTGTGTTTCATGTCCCGTGAACTGATTGAGCTGACATTATGTCAGTCGAATTAATCTGAATTTTCATTTGAATTTTATCATTCGACACTATAAAAGTTACAGACCGCCTAAGATAAAATAATAAGATCACCATTTGATTTGCATATATAATGTTAAAATTTGATCTGTATTTTAATTTTAGATGAATTTAAATTAATCAACATGACCTACACTACGAAAATTGAAAGGTCTTATTGTTTTGTCGGTGTCCGGAACTTCTTAAATTATGACTGGAAAATTATTAAATTTGTTACAGATAAAAATTCAGGTTATTTCTATAACCAGAATGCCAGCTAAATTACTTCACGGGAAAATAAAAGACGCGCCTTCATGCATGACCATTTTGTTTGAAAATAGGGCTTTGGTCTTGTTGTATAAGGAGTGTATCGAAAAGTAGTTATAAACATTCGATGCGTTATTACGCATAAACTACTGTATATATTTTTAGCGTGTAAGCGCCATTTGCTTTGTTTACATGTCAAAAATGATTATTCGGTTCATTCATTTCCGTTGATAAAGTTGTATTCAAAATGTCGCGAATTGAATTTGAGACTAAAAAGAAAATTCTGCACACTTGGTGCACCGAAAAGGGTGTTACTTACAACCAGATTGCGAAAAGAGTAAATGTTCACCCGGCAAGTGTAAAACGCATCATCGAAAAGTTTGGTAAGGAGTGCTCCCTCAAGGATTTACCAAGAAGTGGCCGGAAACCCGGCTCCAGCAACCCCGATTTGGACCAAAAAGTTGTGGATTATATTCAACGGAACAAATCTGCCTCTACTCGCGATCTAGCCAAGAAGTTCAGGACCAGCATCGGAATGATTCAACGAATCAAGCGCAGGAATGACTTGAAGACGTACAAAAAGCAGAAAGTGCCCAAACAAACTCCGGAACAAAAGTCTCGTGCCAAAACCAGGGCTCGAAAGCTGTACAGCTGCATTTTGGACAATGTCGACCAGTGCATTTTGATGGATGACGAAACATACGTTAAAGAAGATTCAAGAACGCTACCGGGGCCGCAGTTTTATACTAAATCGTGTGCCAACCGCAGATACGACTGTTGCGATGGAGAAATTCGGTCAGAAGGTGCTCATTTGGCAAGCTATTTGCACATGTGGCTTGCGTTCTTCAATTTTCTATACAAAAGGAACTATAAATGCTGAGATTTATCAAAAGGAATGTTTGAAGAACAGGTTGCTACCATTGTATAGAAAGCACCAGTCCCCTCCTCTCTTCTGGCCAGATTTGGCATCGGCACATTACGCCAAATCCACTCTACAGTGGCTGACGGAGAATAACATCAAGTTCGTAGAAAAAGACATCAACCCACCAAACTGTCCCCAGTTGCGACCGATCGAACGCTATTGGGCAATAGTCAATCGTATATTTAAGAAGGATGGTACAGTGTCCCAAAACATGACCGATTTTAAGAAAAATTGGGCAGCGGCATCCAGGAAGTGCACAAAGGTCACTGTGCAGAATTTGATGGCAGGTGTCAAATCAAAGGTACGGGCATTCTACAGAAATGAACATGATGACTAGTTTTTCCGTTTGGATCTTTTGTAAACATGTTAAGCTATAATAAACTGAAATAGTATGTTAATTTTAACCATGTTTTCATGCCTATTTTATTATTTGGAAGTTTATAACTACTTTTCGATACACTCCTTAGTCCCTGTCACTGTAGATACGTGATCAATCTCTCTGCCTCCAGTTGATCATTGCTAGAACCACACTGCTAATTCAAATTCGCAAAACATTGTAGATAATGTGTCAGAGCGGATCATCGTTAACTTTTACATTCATCTACCGGCAATAATTCCAAACAGAAAACAGATGAAACACTATTACCGACGCCAAAGACTTTCCATAAACTTGCATATTTTATGACGTACCTATATTAAGTAGCTCAAAGTCAGTCGGAACACCATTGCAAACTCCAAATGTTAATATTATAGCCATCCTTTTTGACAGATAATTAGGTAAAATTTAACCTTAGCATTCCACCACAAAGGGCGTGGACGGAGTGTCTACATTTGTGGATCCTTTATGACCCCAAGCCAACGTATTTAGTTCAATGTCACCTCTACCTGGGGATAAAAGAGAAGCACATTTTTACTGCGTGGTATATATCCTGAAATTTTCTCCCTCAACTATATTATGTTCGCATCACTAGGTAGACTACCCAAGGTGATCGATAGACTGTCTCTCGAAAGCAAATCCAAAAGCTGAATTATTGATTTTTCTCCTTCAACGTGGTTGAAAAGTTCCCAATGGATTTTTTCAATTAGCGATTTAAAAATCTAATTATTCAGTAGCAGAATAATCTAATTCAATCATTGAAAACGAACGAGTGGGAATGTACAAAAAGTGAAAAAATCATCCCTCTCACTGTAGCACACAGAATTTTACTTACATTTTGCTCGCCTTTCTGCACTGCTCCCCTGTGCACACATTGATTTTTTTTTTCATTAATTCGAAAGCTGCGCGACTGTGGAGATGTCATATTCCATCGTTCGTTCAAAATGCTGACGGCAGGGTCGACGACGACGCAGCACAGGTTTCTCTCGAATCTTGTTCACGAGAGAGAGAAAGAGAGAATATTTGCTGAGAGCGCGTGGACCGGGAAAACAAACGATTCAACATTGGACAGGCAAGCACACTCACACACCTACACATTTAGCATCGATCGTGGAAGGTTCGACGAAAGCGAAAAACGGGTTGCCGTTGGTGGAGCGTATTTGAAGGATGATGCAGAAAGAAATAGTTTGCTGTTCGGTTAGAGTAGGGTGAACCGTATGGGAAGAAAAAGGATGACCATAGTGGCAAGGAATCGTGTGTTGTGTTCGTGATACTGTCAAGTTTTTGGCGAAGATTGTGTTTGTGAGACAACACCTCTTCTTTGGAACCTTTCATTGAAAAGTTATGAGGTATGGTTTGTTTTTCTACTTAGTTAGATATAAACATTCGTAAGGAGTACATGTGCACAGCGGATTAACATTAATTATAATTTTTATTGTTGTTTGTTTAATTAATAACAATAATAGGTGTAGTGCGTAGTGCGCGAGGCCAGTGTCGCGCGAGAGCTTGTAACCGCGAGAGTTTAGTGTACGCGACCGCTGTTGAGCTGGACCAGCAACAAGCCCAACAAACGAGTCTCGTGTGTCCGTTGATCCGGCTTAAACGTCACGCCCGATCCGCTCCGGCAGAAATCAGCTGTTTAATCCTCTCCCGCGGGTTTTCTGTTGTGCTCTAGGGATCACTGGCAAACGCATCGGTGATCGATCGATCAACCATCAAACAGTGTTCTTTGCGGTGTTCTAATCTAGCTGAATTGTGACGTATTAACTTGGATAAGCCAGTGAGTTAAACTCGTTGTGAAGGTGTGTGAACAAAACCTACTGATCTATCAAGTGGAAACAAAACGATTACTATGACCCAAGTGTAGTGCATATTACAGAAAATATCATAAATGGGTCATCCGTTTAGCTAGTGATATTTGATGACAGCTTTGGGAATATCGTGGAAAAGTGTCCCATAGAAACGGGTTGGTACCTGAACCAACGGTGGTGGAGTAACAGATAGTGTTACCGAACCGTGTTTACTATTTAAAAATAAGTGTGATAGTGGATCCAGAGCATAGCTGTCAAAACAGCTCTTCTTGGTTTCTAGTCGACAGAAATAGCCGTGAAAATTTTTCCCTTCGGAGATCTACATTCATCGATCGGGAGGTGAGTTCAACTATCAGTTTCCAAGAAAAACCGTAACACTCTGTCAGCTGCGAGCACCCGTCGGACTTGTATAATTTTCTTCGGAAGCGATTACTTGAGGCGCAATTTAGTTGCCGAAGGTATGATAACAGCTGCGCTGGCACAAACCTGTTTTAATGAGTGATAATTGTGCAAAATACATATCTGCGGCCAGCATTCGGAAGTTGTTTTCAACTATTCAGCAACTGTAAATGAAATAATTGGATGATGTCTCTAAACCTGTTTAGATTACAATCGATTTTTTCAATACGGCTATTTGTTACTTTAAGCAACCACTTGCACATCGTTGCTTAAATCTGTCAACGAATATCCGTATGACGGTACGCTAACGAGAAGCTTTCTACTATAAATGTTAGTGGAAGTGTGGCTTGGTGTGTTATTTATACTTGAAAAGTAAAAAAATGGTATATTAGAGAAGTATAACTATTGGCTTAACAAAACAAAACTATTGGTTTTACCTTTCAGCACATGCGCAGTTCAAAGAAACACTGGAACTTTAAAATACCAAACGTATGAAAAACCACATGTTGAAGATGTTTTTTTGAAAGAGTGAAGTGATTTTATAGAACGAAAATTGTTGATACTTAACGCAATCGAATGTTTTAACATAGTATTGTATTTGGTATTTAAATTTAGTTATCGATCATTCTCTCGTTCACCCAAAGAATTGTGTTGCTAGTTCGAATGCGTAGTAGATCTATTTAATAATTTTCTCGAGAAAATCGATGTAGTAATGGGCTGAATCTTGGTAGACTCTTATCGACTCGTCAAATTAATTTTTACAGTCTTTAGTTGCATAGGGTTATTAGGGTTTAGCCATTGCTGGTTAATTTTTTATGTTATTATTGTTTTATTTTACAATAAAATAAACATTTGTGCAAATGTTTGTTTTGGGTACGCATTATATGCAAATAGTTTTAAAACAATGTCCCTATTTTGTTACCCTTACTTAAAAGTTTTATTCAAAAGTTTCAGACAAAAAAACAGCACACTTTAAAGTAATAAAAACGCACGGTATTGAAGAACTTAAACAAATGTTTAGTGTTTTAATTGGGGTTGACAGAACCAGTTGATCTTTTTGTATACAAGGTAGGTCTTGTCATTGAAAATATTTATATTAAATAAAAATAATAATATTTGCACAATGGCACTTCACTCGCTTTATTTAATCGAATAAAGTTTCATTCTAGAAGACTAACATTGTTATTAGGTACATTAATGCTTCTCCTATTATTTGTTACAGTTTGTTCTTGATCATCGGTTGTTGTTCTATGGAGGTTGGTGGTAGAAGAATTTGTTTGCACAAGTATAGAAGTATACCAATTTGAGTTAAGGAGCAAGTTTTGTTTACATGGTATAGATGTACAACATTCCAAACATCACACGATATGCTTTCAAATAACTTTGAATGAACAATCTAAGTTTACCTGTTTAGTATCTGGCATTTTTTTCAACTAACTAAATTAAATAATTTGAAACAGATTTGTTAACAAGCGCAAAAGATTCAAGTTTCATACTGATTCCTGATGAGTAACATTTAGTGGCGCTAAGTTGATCAGACTGTCAGCACTTTCTTTTGAGAAACTGATTTATCGCCTAACACATTTATAGAGACTTCTTAAAACCATGAGTTATTTATGCTCACGCAATCTGGCTTGAATCTTATTATGTTAACTATTATTGATAGAAATTTGCTGACTTTATGTAGTGGTTTTAAATATTTTTTTAAATAGCTTAGCAGTCTAGATACGTTGAGACTCATTGCGTGATTAAACTTATGTGTGAATAAGGAAATCAAATCTCATGCTTGAGATTCTCATGAGTTTTAAGAATTGAGTTTTCCGAAAAAAGATAATGTTTGTTTGTCTAAAATTATTGGATATATTGGTTTTTAAATGTGTGGTCCCCCATAATTCCAAACATAAAATATTATTTACATAAGAGAATTTTATTGCTGTATATTGAGATGAAGATTGTCTTGAAAGTCCGACCTCATCATTCGGCCTATTATGCTATAAATTCACCAATATGCATCAAAATCACTGTGACGCTATAGCTACTAACTTGTTATTATTGTTCTCATTGTAATGGAGAACTTTTGCATCACTTTACAGTGATTCAGTCGAACTTGGTTTACAACTTTCTAGATTTTGTGACATATTTTCTTCTCGATCTTTTTATGCAAAAAATAATCGCATTCAAACTTCATTAAAATGTTGGTGTAAAAGCCTCTTTAAAATTTGAAGATTAGTACTGTTAACTTCTTTTGACCGAATAATGAACCTTTTCGGTTAGGAAATGGCTTTTGGGGTAACTTAAACAGGTCTGTTAACAGTTCTTTCGACTTAACGCAACTAATTTCCCGATGAATCGTTCCAGAACCTGATTTTCAAAATATATTATATGATGAAATTGGTGTTCTTAATTGGTTCCATAATTTTGTCGCTCTTATTTCAACATTTGAGACGTGAGAATCGCATAAACCAATATTAATATGGCAATGGTCATTGAACGTCATTTGAATTTTAAAGTGTATATAACCCATGTGATATTATAGTTAGGTCAATGCAAATTTTTTAAAAATGCAATCATTTTTTAAAAGATCAATGCAATCTTTTTAAAAAGATGTAGAATTAGTTTAGAACTACAATTTTACTAAACGGCATGTTCGGGTACTAAGCTTTTGAAACAAATTATCGGAAAATCAATCAACCTAATCGAAACGAGTATTTCAACACTGATTTAACTAACCATGAACCATTTTAAAGTATATGACCCATTTTTTCTTCAGTTCGGTAAAAGGTAAAGGGTTTCTGTAGATTCTGTAGTTGGGTTTTTACCAGTCTATATGTGAACAAGTTGTTAGGGATTTTTTATTTTTGCAAGGTAACAATTTTAGTAATTCTTTTGAAAACTATTTTACCACGGTTAGAACTATGATTTAAAAAAAATCAAAATAATAACGCACATTTTTAAATCTCTTATCTTAAAACTCCCAGCGAGTGCCTTATTTTTCTTGTTAAAATTATGTACGATATTTTCATTTAGTTTAATGAAAAAATGCAGAAGATGAACTAACTCACTTTGAAGCAAAATAAAAATCCATTTGAAGTTTAAAACAACCAAAGCTTTTATCACAAATTAATATTTTTTTCAAAGAATGATGCTCGCATTAGAACCATGATTAATTGTGCAGATGAGCAGTTTGTATTTCACCATGGGTTTCAAATAATGAGTTGACTCCCATGACAGTAGATTGTGTACCTGAAATCAATGATTATATTGTCCATTCCAATTTAATTTGTAATCTCAGCGCTCTTTCGGATCACCTTTGCATTCCAAAACCAAAACCAACCGTCTGAAAACCCTGGGGAGGCATGACAAGCAGTAAAGTGCTAATTTGTTTTTCAGTATTTCGGCATAACATTTACATTGAAAGTTCTGAACTTCAACTAATATTTCGATAGAAGACTGGCATGCACTTATGAGCAATATAGGGTTTTATTAAGACATCCATGCACTCCACCACTCTTCTTAAAGTTGCGCTTGACGATAGCCCAGTAGCGTTAATTTGGACGAAACTGTGGACAATTGGGAGTACTGATGTCTTTCTCAACGAAATCTACTTCATTTTATTGCATCCATTGATGTTGGCGTATTCGGCTGACGACAAATAAGGCCAAAACAAAGGAAGGACGTCGTGCAGCTTGTATAACGGAAGCATCCCTTTTTCCAAAATTTTTTCCAACTCGAACGACGTTTCGGAGATGCTCACATATTCGCCGATGACTTAAGTGTAAAATTGCGGTCCGTAATCAAATCTTCATCACTTTGTTTTGCTACTTTCTGCTTATTACAAGTCTTCAGATTGTTGCGCTTCTTGATTCTTTGCACCATTCCGACGGATGGACCAGCCGTTTTGGCCAAATCATAAATTGACATCGATCTGTTCCGAAGGATAAGGCTGACTACCTTCCGATCCAATTTTGGGTCAGCTGAACATTGTGTCCACCACTTGAACACTGATCAAGCTGATCAAATTGTTGACAGATGATGCGTCGAATGAAGGTAGGCTCAGGCCGATCCCAACGCTGTTCTACTTTGTTTGGGCTGTTTTAGTTTAAAACTAGTACTGAAATGCTGTTTTAGTTTAAAACTAGTACTGAAACTGAATTCCCAATGCTGTGTTGGAGTTCTACTTTTCGAGCAAATTTTTGCAACGGATTTACAACTGCTCGACAGCCCTGTTCTATTTTCACTGCGATTTGAAACACGCGTGCTACATTGTTTTAAATTGGGTTTATTTGTAGTTATGCCAGCTGTTATGACTGATGACTGTCAAATTAGTGTTTTATTGGTTTGATTGCAAGTGATTTTTTTAACGCGAAATTATGATCGACCAATATTTTTAAAACATGGCATTGCGACTAACGTGTTTTTGTTTTAATTTTGACAGTTTAAAAATTTAAAACTGGCAAGCAGTTTGCAACAAACATGAAACTCAGCGTTGGGAACGGCCTCAGACCTATAGTCTTGCGCATGTATGCGTAAGCGCATCATAAGCGTTGCCAGTTTATTTTCGATACAATCCATATTGTAACTATTGCACACGGTTAATACATGTTTCATCTGCGTTGATATAAAAATCTCGACACTCGAACACAGACATAGATACTTTAGTGATATTGCTGGCCGCTCTAGCCCAGATTTGATGGAAAGGTATAGCATTTTGAAATCCTTTATAAGAGCTTAATAATTTCCCATTGAGTGTAACTGAAAATTTACGACTACGTTTTGGTACGATATTAACTTTATTGGCTTCATACCCCTCCATCACGGTTTCAGCATAGTGACACGATGTCAAATCAGGCCAAAACAAAGGGCTATCATCGTTGCTTCTAACGAAAAGCAGATTTTTATTTTTACAGGTACTCCTTCTGGTGAATATTCTTCTTGATTTTGCTGGTGGACATGAGAGATTTACTTCTTCGGCTAATTTTAAATTCAATTGCTTGCCAAACAAAGTATTTTTTGAGAAATTTGGTCCTGAAATATTCAGGTGTTTCATTTCTGGCCATAATATTATAGAAAGCAAGTCTTGGAAGCTGTTTAAAATCTCCCAAGGCGTAGTCAGTTTCATCGTTGATTATGGCACATGAATATTGTAATCAAATAATCGTTATATAGCTCTCGAGCACGTGATGTTGCCATCAATTTCTGTTTTTCACTTCTTAAAACTTCATTTCAACTTTTTTGACTTCTTAAAACTGCATTCCGGAGCGTAGATGCTGGCGTGGAAAAATGCTGGCAGTATTATTTTTTTCTCCCTAGCGCCTTCCTGTCAATAGAACCATCCGCACGTCCAATATTTTCGACACTTGGTTTCCTAGTGAAATGTTTAGAAAATATTTGTTATATACTGTGGACTGCGGACGACGAAGTGACGTATCGAAAGGTCATTATGGCTGTACAAGATCCATTCGGGCACGTGTTTTTATTCGTCGCCATTTTGAACAATGTTCATGAAATGTCAAAACCGATCATAATCTTTTAAGTCCTGTTTGAGTGAAATGTTTCACTCAGAACTGAACTATTTTAAAAAGTACAGTGTTTTGAATGTGTTCAGATTATCGATAAACTTTATACATTGAATTTGAAATACATTTTTCAACGATGTAGTTATTGATTTATTGATTTAGACTTCGACTTATTTGGCATTTTCTGTATGACACGTTGTGAAGTGTTATCCGACCTTACATTTGAATTCAACGTGTTTAGTTTTACCATTGACAAAATATTCGGGTGGATTTCTTATTAGGTAGTATTGTTTAGAGTATAGACATTATGTAGATATTGACAAAAACTGGCATTCCGTTGAGAAAAGCTTTGATTTATTAGGTTTATTTGTCGCTCATTTCGTAGTAATCTTCAAATTTGCATGGCAGAATCTGTTGTTATAATCTCAAAATATCTCACTAGTATTTGCTGATTTGTTTATTCATACTACGCTCGTAAATAATTCATCGCCTAGCACGAATTCAAAAGATTTTTTTTTATAATGATAATACTAACAATGAGAGGCTCGTTTTGATTGACCTCTTTCATTAATAACTTATGTCAGATATATGTGTCGAAAATCGGTCAAATTCAGTCCACGTGGTATATGGAGAGCCCCTAAAGGGCTTTGAACACCAAATAGGAGATATGTCAAAATTAGACCGATTTGGTATCAATGTAGTTCCAAAAGAGCAAACGACCTTTCAAGTTTGGATTCGCGAGGATTTCGAGGAGCAAGTTGAGGTAAATGGATTACAGTATCAAAGCTTGCTAGTTGTTCTATTTGTTATTCAAGGCACATTACGTTTCTTTCATTAACTAACCTATAAGTCCACGAGAGTCTAAGGTAGATCGTGGTTTAAAACTGACATGTTCTAAAATTTACTGCATATGTTTAGTGAACATCTAATATTTTGTTTGTCTGGTGCTACGCTTCCAAAAATATTATGAATTATTTAGTACGTGGTTTATAGTGTCATGTTTGAATGAAAAAATATTGGATCACATGAGTTTTCACCAAATGAGCATGTTGACTTATGGTTGTCTTTCGGAGGTTTAATTTTATAAGTGAAGATAAATGTTAATTATGACTGAGTCTTCCCAACTGTATACAAGACTATGAAGCCGGATTATAAAACAACTTCACGTTTTGAAATCTGAAAGTTTATAAGTTAAACATAAAAAGCTATGCCTAAAATTTCTGAGTTGAACTTGTGAGTCCGCAGCATACCCCTGAATTTTTTTACAAATCTATGCTCCATTTACGAATTTGCTGCACCGAAGTCGCTTAGGGTATATGCTTTCATATAAATCGCAAGGCTTCGCAAATCATGCTACATCAATAAGTTATATTTGTTAGCTAGATATGTTGTAATTTGTATATAATAGCAAGCATGACTAGGGAAAACAAACGTAAATCAAAAAGGAATTAGGCCAGCGTAGGATGTGCTTTTGAACAAAGTGATGAATACCCTAAAACATTAAGCCCACACGTAAATTTTGTAGACTTATCGGCATTTAGCTTCAATTAAACTCAATGATTCTCATAACAAACTCCTGAACCACATTATTTGAACGCATTGATAATGTCAGCCATAATTTTGGTTTACAAAAAAACAAGCTGTGTATATATATTTACCTGAATTAGAGGCATTGAATGCTTATTACATTGAGAAGGAATACAAATATTGAAGAGAGTAAAGATTTTTTTCTCATAAATTTCAAGTCTGAAACTTCAATAATTTATTTCAACCGAAGATGCTCGAGTTATAAGCAAAGTTTTTTTTTGATATTTACTAATGTTCTTGTATAAAGCCTGTCCGCGTTATATATTGGACACATTTCTTTCAGTGTAGAAATTGAATTATTTCGCGGATCGCTGAAACGTTTCACTTATATGGCACCTGAAACTCTCCAATTCAGTTCGTGATTTATCATGTTTACATCTTGATACATTCAGTGAAATGGCGTCGAATCAATTGGAAGAGTGCACATGCATTTTGTACGAACGGCTGTTAAATCCGAATTCATTGGTACGCGATCTGGCCACGAAGCTAAAACTACCGAGAAGTATCGTGTTTTGTATTTGTAAATCATTTGCTCAGCGTTTGACTATGAATCGGAAGGTTGGAAGTGGAACAAATCAAAGAGTAAGCTCCTGACAAATGGACTGGAAGGTGTTAGTCATTAATAAAAAATCCCAATCTTTCTGTTCAAAATGTGACTCGCAAAGTTGGGAAGTCAAAATCCTACGTACGAAAAAGTGAAGCAGGGGCAAGGACTAAAGGCGTACAAAGTGAAAAAGGTGCCCAACCTTAATGACAAGGAAAATTTCACTGTAAAAAGTTGTGCATTTTCATGTATCATAATGGACAAAGAAACGTACGTAATTGAAGACGTTAAACAGCTTCCTGGTCTGGCTTTTAATACCGTAATGCAAAGGAACGCCGTTCGCCGTTGTCGAGCATTTCCGTACAAAGAAAGTGCCCAAAGTCCCGAAGAAGTTTTTGGTTTGATGGGCCTTATAAAAGTTTCGTCTATCAGTACGAGTAGTACGAGAAAGAATGTTTGCAAAAGTGATTGCTACCGTTTATTAAACGCCACCCTTAAGCTCTGTTTTGGCCTGATTTGATTGTCACTATGTGAAATCCGTCCAGGAATGGTATTGGGTACAAGAGGTCAAATACGTACCAACACAGCCAATCCACCAAACTGTCCTGAACTTCGGCCAATAAAGAAATACTGGGCTCTAGTTAAGCGGAAACTAAGAAGAAAGCAAATGGTACAGATTATTTCAAGTGAAGATTGATAATCAGCGGGTGAGGGCGGGTGTACCACAGAAAGTTCGAAAAATTTACAGAAAGAAAAATTATCATCTGTATCAACTGTTTGTTATGTAGATATAACTCTATTATAGTGAAATAAACAATCGGTTTTAACTATAAATTAGAAGAAAAATTAGTAATCTCCATTTAATTCCAACTACCTTTGCTTATCTTTGACAGATAAGCAAAGGTAGTTGGAATTAAATGGAGATTACTAATTTTTCTTCTAATTTATAGTTACAAGTATTCCACTAAACAGCTCAAACCCTCTAGGATTCACAATCGGTTTTATTAAATTTTGGGTAATTTTTTTTTGCTGCTATTATTTTGGTGTCCGAAATTTAATGCGGCCAGGTTTAACTGATAACTTAATTTCTTTTTGATAGTTAAACATGACTTCTTATACATAAAGTTTTTTAATTTGGTTCCTTTAAATAATAAATGGCATTTTTTTGTATTCTAGCAACCTAAAACATAAGTCCTAAATATGTGGCCTTTTTTTTTTAATATGTTTCAGTGAACGAATTCATTAACGGTTGTTTGTTTGTTTAGAGTACAATGAACTGAAGAAGTTGAATTTATAATTGTGCTGCATGGATGTTGATTTTGTTCTGTAGCAAAAGTCTTTTTAATCGGTGAGAAATGAAGCTGCAAAAACTTAAAAAGCAAATGAATTTTATTTATTTTCATTTTTTCTCGAAGAAAAACTGAATAGCGATTGCCACGGTTTGGAATGCATTTTCTATGGAATGTTTTTTACAAATCGAAATATAGATCCACTCTGTCTCCTAAACTTAACCTAACGTATCCCTAACCGTTCTCTTTAATGACACAAATGTCCGCCCGCATCAAAATGATTTCACTTCCAGCGGATATTAGAACCGTTTTCCCATCACCAACAATGCATAGTATTCCTTCACCTGTTCCAATAGCTTCACATTCCATTCAAACCTTACCTGTAGTAGAAAGAAATTCTCACAGTTCAATAATGGGTCGTTCCAAGTGTCACTATTCATCGACATCGACTCTTTGTGCGTGAATGTCAAACTTATTGAGGTAATCACGTTGAAGTTTGGGCAGTCCAGTGGTCATCAGGCTGATCGAGGCTGTTTCTACTTCAATCAAGCCATTCTTCTCCGACGTAACTTCCTTCCAATTCATAAGGCAGCATCAAAAAATATTACGTGTATGAAAAAAAGAAAACCAAACCTCACGTCCCGCTCCCGCACCTTCCTTGTCGTTCCGAACGAATTTTCAAGATCGTGTGACTCACAATAGATACTACACCTTCGCTTCTTTGGTTTCTATACCTGCGGTTCCCTACCCAGCCTTGGGATCTTCTCATTTGCCTCCTTCGTTCAGTGCTCTTAATCAATGAAATATCAATCAGATATTTCTTCGTCTTCATTTTCTTCATTCAGAGTGGCCACGCATTTGGCCAACTTGTTCACCGGACGGTCCCGTCGGTTAGTTTCACACTTTTCAAAAATTATGACTTTGATTTCTTCTCCGTCGCCTCCGTTCTCCCGATCGGTGGATGGTTCATTCATGAAACAGCATACTCCATGGAACACCATCGCCGGAATGTGTGTATGTGGACTCTAACGACAGCTACTCGGAATCTTGGTCTTGTTGTCAAGATTGATTGCTAGGGTTGGAGTTTTTTTTCTTCCAAACTGCTGCTTGCCGTCCAGACCGGATCGATCGTTCCGCATGGTGCGATGCTATATTGGGACATTCAATGCATTGATTGGGATCAAAACATGTGTTACTAATTTTTGGCAGTCCGACTGTCAGTATTTCCATATTACGTTGATGTCTTTCCAACGCATGAAAAACCCCATACTATTTGAGAACAGGAAACATTCCGTATCGAACCTCTACGAAATAATGAATTCATATTTATGATTCATCGTGATCGTCGTGCAATTTTTGAGAAAGTTACTCAGTAGTTATCTCTAAAAAAGTTCAAATCCGGCGACATGGTTTCGTCAAAATTCAGTTCCACTAAAAGGGTCAACAAAACGTCATTCACGATTGAAGTCAGCCTGTGACGGCTCGCTGGCGAGCAAGGCGCTTGGTCAGGATCGTGAATTTTCTTAAAACACGAATCTTTATGACTGCTTAAGTGCTCTTTATCAAAAATATATATATTTATATACGTGCATACGAAAACGGAGAAAAAAAGCGAGCGAACAGAATCAAACACATCACCTTGTCAGTCGGGAACGGTGGAGTACTTTTCTGCGCTGGTGAAGAGAGACCCGCGGCGAAGTTATGCTTGGAGTCGCATGTGGGGCTACTTCGGACGATTTTTATTGTTGTTCTGTTCCTATATTCATGAGCGGCTGTGATAAAATCGTACTCTCATTTTTACAGTTTGGAGAATAGTCAAGTATGGGTGACAAAACAACTAGCTATATCGAGAAATGATCATGATTCCGCTTGATTTTACAGCCACAGTTTTATAGCGAACAGAGTTCTTAATTTTTCACAATGCACGACCGCTAAGTGCGTCGCAGAGATAAACGCCGCGATCAGCTAGTCGTTCCTCTGCACCGCGAAACCGGGATCGGCAGTGAGAATCGTAAAAATATCAATAATTGGAATATGAGCCCCCCTTCTAACCGATCCATCACATCACATGAAAGCACACACATTTGCCTACGGTATAATATGTTAAAACACTTATGGAACAACATCATTATTATTCCATTTTCCGCTGCGCGCTTATCTTTATGCATAATTATGTCATTTGAGACACGATACTGAAATGGAAATATTTGTCGAACTTCTTCGGACTTCCACCGTTGGATGCGTACCGACCAATGTGTTGTCGTCGTGAAGCGTTCAATATCTCTTCGCTTCTCGGTGGAATTGGGTATTCTTCTCCAATTCGCTGGCTGCTGAATGTGGACAATTTATAAGACATTAAGCAGAGTGTTCGAGCTTGGCATGTGCTGCTGGCTGACTGGCCATTCGTGGACGGTGGATGATTGTATTGACGCCGGCTGTCAATAACGGTTGGCATGGGTATGTTCCGGAACCCTTTCCGGCTGGTTGCAGCATTTATGATAAGTTTTAAAGACGTATTCGAAAGGCGCCCTGTGCTGCCACTCATTGTTTTCCTATATTGTTGATCGAAGGCGCCATCTTCAAACTCCTATATGCTAAAATTGAATTTCTTTGCTTGAAATGGCAACATCAAATTTACAAAGAATTATTCCAGAAAGAAACCAATCAATTTGTATTTATTCTCTTGTATCAAAGAAGGACGAATGTAGAACCCATAAGATGAAAGTTGTACTTTCTAGAGCCCTTCAAGTATCTTTAAAATTCCTTGTTTTGCACTTGACTGAATGTACCTTTTACAAAATGGAAATGACTTTGAAATAAAAGGTATAGAAATATAAACTCTTCAGAGATATATCGTATTCAGCAACTCACAGAAAATGGTGTTTGGTTGAAATTAATATTGCCCCTATTTCGACTTAAATTCATTTCATAGTTGATGCTCGTATATGTCAGTTTCAGAACAACTAGATAAACAGGATTTTTCTAAGTGTGTAAATGATATATGTAAAACTCGATCTTTAAACATCGTGCTCATTTCCATATAAAATTATGGATATAAGAATCAAAAGAGTATTGTAAGGATTATGATGATCATTATTCGTAGTTGTACAAAAAATGAGGAAACGAACCAGCCCAGGACTGAATGTCTCTATAACAAAGCAATAAAAAACAATAGTTTACTGTGTATATAGCTGATGCAATAACAGGATAGTTTCATTTCTTTAAATATAATTGTATGTGTAGGGAATTAAGGGAATTTAGAAATAGATTTCATCGTTGCCTTGTTAAACTCTTCGCTTTACAACAAATGAACCATATGTTAAATGTACGTGTGACAAGCCGAAAAAATAATACCTTAGGCTTATTTCATTTAATTTTTTTCTAAATTTGCTTCTTTTAAAATATTTATAACACATAATCAATGCTTTGATTGTTATTTTTTGTATTCTCCCATGCGCGGAAGTAACGATCTTTGATGAAGTTTGCAGAAGCAGATAATTTCTCATCTCCATGCGAAGCGCTAGGAGTGGACGGTAATTTATTGCTAGAACGAAGAGACATGAAGAGAAAGTGTATTGATAGTTCCGTATAGGGCAACGGCAGGCTTTGAAATTGAAAGATACAAGTTTGAAAACGAGCAGAGGGCAACATTATCTGCTTCTGACAAACTTCAACATAATCAATGTCTTATCTAGTGTTCATCCATGTATAAAGCTTGGAACGTAAAACGAACCAAAAGAGAAAAAAAAACAAAGTCCTAGGAAAGGAGATATAGGAGATGAACATCATATCTGAAGGTTATGCCATATGTAGTCATGCTGGAACTGAGATCATCAGCAAAATTTGGTGAGACCATTCCTGTTTTGAATTTAACGAATCCGAGCATACACAAATAGCGTTTACAAATAAAGCCATCATACAATAAGACAAAAGAAAAAGAAACATCAAGCATTAGAAGAATTTTATAACTTTGAAAAAACCAAACCTAAGTAACAATATAAGTTTTATTCAAAACCAGCATAGGGCCAAATAGCCACAGCTGTCCAATTGAATAAGTCCTAAAACGGCATTTCAAAACAGAGTTTTACGAGTTCATAAAGTTAAAATAAAACCTTTGATAGGAGTAAAAGGAACATAAGAAGACAAGGCTTTATGATCGTTGTTAGTAAGCTGTGTAGGTTCTCATAAACCTGACTTAAACTTGAAACCTATTGGTACCTCTTGCTGCCATAATAAAACCATATTTATATCTAGTGGCTTTCATTAAACTTTAATAAACCTAATAAAACTGGATTTTTTTGCAATGTTCCTTTTATTCCTGGGCGCCATTTCCTCTGTAAGGATTATGGAATCTTCTATATCTATGGTCCATAATAGAGATCTCCACTCTGTTCAGCGTGTAGCTAGTAACCTACAATTATAATAATCATACTAATAATAATATTGTACTAATAATAATTTCAATGTGGTTATAATTATATAATAAAAGTAAACAGCTTATTATTCTTTAGGGAGTCGGACAATTTTACAGTAGGACGCTCTCTGAATTTTTTTGACAAAAGCATTTCGTGAATGATCATTCAATAAAACTATTGATTCAGGGAAACGTCACAAGTCTAAATTTCTCACTTGGCTTTGGCTAGCAATTAGGAATGTCCGATTTGTATCATACACACTTTGAAATTATGAATATTACACGAGATTTAATTCATGTGTGTAAAAAGTCGGGGAACTTAGAGAAAGAACATTCATCGCGTTATTCAATTGATATTCAAAATTGAATATCATTTTTATGTTTTGAATATCATTTTAGTATATATTCCCTATAACTCCACAAATACTACAGTTTGGGCAAGGAATCGAAACACAAAGTTGTGGTGTTATTCAAGCGCCACAAATTTGTAATACGACATGTTCTAAAATGTAGTTTCTGAAAACAATTATCGGTAAATTAATCCATCTGAGTAGAAATGACTTTATTTATTGTGAGGCAAGCATCATTAAGCTATGCCCAGGGAAATCGAGGAAAAATCAAACCCGATGGATTTCCTGTTCCGCACTGGGAATTTAACCGGCTTTCCCTGGCTTGGCGGTTAGTGTATGAACCGATTGAGTTTCCTGAGGTTATCTCAAGGTTTAACAAGACTTGATCAATACCCTTAGCAAGATCTACTAAGAAATGCTGAGCTTCATCTAAACCGAATCTGGAATTAAATTTGTTCAATATATTGAAATATTGGAAAATATGTGCTAGTAATGGGAGGAACATACCTGAGCATATCTGAATTAAAATCTCAAGTGAAGTTTAAGCAGAATCTTTAACAAACATAGTGCATAAATTTCAGTAGCAATTTTTTCAAATGCTATACAAAATACTCATAATTCAAATAGGATTCGTCTAGTCTATCTTTCGCGAGCTTTGCTAAAAATTCAGTTTAGTATAACACTGTACTACCCAGGAAACCAATGAGCAGCATTACGGCAGCCTATCAAGCAATTAAGTCACCTTAAATGCAACATAAAGTCCTCTCTAGGCCCAATATACGGCTGCTTTACTGCAATGCTATGCTTCATCAATGCTATGTTGTATTCGAAATGCTTATTACAGACCACAAGCGTTTGAATGGCATTTGAAATCCAACTTTACAACAGATCGCATTCAAGATGCTAATATGATGCTAATATAATGCTTGTAGCATCTGAAATGCAAATTTAGGGTTGATTTACCGCATATTCTAATGCTTATTGGTTACCTGGGTACTTATAATCAGAAGGATTGGCTCAGAGTGCTGGGTATTATTTCCTCAGAATCTTTAAAATCAAATCCTGAGTAGAATCCATGCAGATCCCTAACTAATAATCATTTATTTAGCAAGAAAGATTATCTTTTAAGCCAGAACATGCAAAGAGGAGAAGCCCCTCCATTATATTCAATTCGACAAAGATTATTCATTAGGGCCTAAGTGACAAACGTAAACAAAGGTTTTTTCCGCGAATGATGAGTAACATTGAAAACTCGCCTAATCAATCTACCACGGTCATTTCAAAGAGGAAGATTTTACCTATCCGCTAGAACTGGACTCTTACATTGGTAGCCTTTTTGCAATGAGAGATTTACGGAAGAAGCCATTGTTTACGTTTATCAGTTAAGCTTTAATGAAAAATCTTTGTCTAATTTAGTTATGTTGAAAGAAACTCATTCAGAATCTATGGAAAGATACGCTCCAGGTCGAATCGCTCCAGGTAAAATAAAAAAGATGATTTGATTGCAGAAATCAAACACTAAAGAAAAACTGATCCAAATACCATCATAAAAGTTGATAAATCCGAAAACGTTAGTAGGATGAAAAGGAAATTGCTTTTCGTAAGTCAGTTAAAAAATCGTAGCAAGATACTTTAAGAAACTCGAGAATTATATGTTAACAAGCGTAACATAGATTTTAATTAGAACAACGCTAGACAAAAACCTTTCAGAATGTCAATTCCAAGTAAGATTTCTTTGAAACAGCATCAAACATCGTATACGTACTATCGTACTCGAATAGTATCGGAATTTAGGAATGATTTTTTCAGCATCCAAAGGAAGTTTCACTCACTAGATTACTTTTGCCAGCCATCTTTAAAACAAGTAGGTCATGGTTTTCACCCTGCTGAGTGAGAATTTCCATCTCAGATGTTAAGAGTTTTGTTAATTTATATGAAAATTCTAAATTAAGAAACTTGATTCTGTCGATATGGAGTAACATTGATCAGATTGAAGTTAATGCTTATAAAAGTTCTTGATTAAGTTTGTACTTTCTGAGTGTGAATTTTATGCCTGAATTACCATATAAGGTGCAATTTCTACAGAGAGCATGCATTTCTATTTAAGGATACATGATTTCGCCCATTCGATACATGTTGCTTAAAATATCACTGTACATTTCACAGAATACCATTAATCTCTCACCAGAACTCTGAAATGGCAAAACTTTACCAACGATTTTCAAATGTTTCAGATTATTGGAAGTTAGCCATACAAAAAAAAAATTCCGAAGCTAATGACAAACGGCAGTATAACCTTTTGACTGTTTGTTTGCATGTTAATTTTTGCTTCTGAATGCCTGTTGAATATTGTCAGGATTTTTACAGTTAAATCTTATCCCGTTAAGATTATTGGTTATTGTGATTTCTTTCAGAGAAAATATTTGCACATAAACACAACCCGAAACCATAATATTTACCCATTGTTAAGGTATTTTGTTTTTATCCATACTTAAGTCAGAATCTCATAACATCTGGATACGCTACAATTAGGATCACAAGCAGAAATTACTTTAATTCTACGGAAATAACGTACTGAACTCGCTCAGCATCATGAGTAAATGAATTTACAGAACCAATTGATATACGATCAAAATCTGTAGGAATTCTTATCAGGATTTACTTCAAAATAAAATGCATGATTTGTTTGGAACTCCGAATAGGATTCCTAGCAACCTCCAATAACGTTCTCTTACAGTGAAATCTGAAAACATATGCTGAGCATCAATAAAATAAAAGTCTAACATGCTGAGCCCGAAATTCAACGCATAATTGGTTCAGAACGCTTTGTAAAATACGATATCACAAGCGAGATTCATTCAAGTTCCAAAACAAAATATGTAACACATCGGTCAATAAGTCCTGAGCCTAAGTAGGAAAACAACAATTTTTTTCCAAAAATATTTTTATTTATCAATAAACTCTTCTTTTAGAGTGATACAATGATTTCAACGTTTCTCTAGCTTTTCGATGCCACCGGTGTAGAACGATTCATTGAGACCTTCAAAATATCCTTCAGTTTCAGCAACCACTTCTTCATCTGAGCCAAACCTCTTTCTACGGAGTATCTTTTTGAGTTATGCGAAGAGACAGTAGTCGCTAGGGGGCAGATCTGGAGAATACGGTGGGTGCGGTAGCAATGCGAAACCCAATTTGACCATTTTTGCGGCTGTTTTTACTACCTTGTGACACGATGCATTGCCTTGGTGAAAGAGCACCTTTTTCTTCTTCAAATGAGACCTTTTCTGAGTGATTGCGGCCTTCAAACGATCAAATTAACCGATATAATAGCCACTGTTGGTTGTTTTTCCATGTCCCAGGTAGTCAGTGAATGAAATTCCATGCGCATCCAAAAACACCTTCCCGGACGATGATTGAGTCTTTGGACACTTTGGACGGCTTTCTCCGTCTGCACGCTACTCAGCCGGCTGCAAATTTGATTCTGGAGTGAAGTGGTGAATCCATGTTCCATCCATTGTGACGCAAAAACTCCTTCTTATTTCGCGTGAATATCTCCAATCAGCTCTTTGAATATTCCGTTCCTGCCTTATCGCAATTCCAAGAATTGTTAGTAATTTTCCGAAAATTTGAAAATTTGGATTTGCTACAGAGTACGCCACTGCCTGGATTGCATTTATTCCATGACAGAAACACGTAGATATAGTGCTGAGTTTTAACTGAGTTATTGATAATTTACTCTTGTGGCTATCGTCGATAAAAAGTTCAGCGTTATTGTTTAATTTACTTACTAATCAAACCAAGGCTGGTGTGGCCTTTGCTGTATACAGAAGTTGTCTCCATTCTATCTGGCCCATTGCTGCACCTCGCCAACCTCGCTATCTTTGAAGGGTCCGCAGGTCGCCTTCTACTTGATCGATCCCCCTTGCTCTCTGCGCGCCTCTTTACTTCTCGTCGGTTCGTTACCGGAAATCATTTTTACTGGGCTGTCGTCCGACATTCATACGACATACCCAGACCATAGAAGTCGACCGATTTTAGTGGTGTGTACGATTGTGTGTTTTCACAGCAACTGATGCAATTTGTGGTTCATTCGTCTCCTTCACGTTTCGTCATCAACCGTAGATTGTACGCAACGGATTACGTTCAAATACACTAAAGGCGCGTTAGTTCTATGAGAGCAATGTCAACGTTATGTGCCCGTACAGGACAATCGGTCTAGTTAATGTCTTGTTGATGGTAAACTTTGTTCGATCTTAGTGTCCAAAGTAGGCATCACCGGTCACCAATGAGCGTTATTTTTTTTTAAACAAATTTGAACTACTATGATGCTGATGTTGTTTAAGAAGGAAACATCCATGAGGCTCCAGGAGTGGACAGAAATTTCTGCTAGTATATTTATATATATGGCACGGTATTTATTAAATTGAATAGAAGTAGTTTAAAATTGAGTGGAGGGCATTGTGAGGTAGTATTTCGAAGTAATCCGAGCAGGAGACAACAACATATGAATACCTAATTTTGATCTTGATAACTGGCCTTGGTATTAAAGAGCTCAGATTAATAGGTAAAATACCTACCCAGACAACAACAAGTCGTATAACAGTGTTGAAATACCATCTTATATTCCTATATTTTTAGTCAAAATCGCAATTACTTGTGCCCTTTATAGTATTATGTTTAAGTTAAATCGTAAAGAATCGTACTGCGTCACAAACTAAATCGGATATACATCGCTAACCTTTTTAAATCAAATTTGTTATTACATATTTAATCGCATATGTCATCAAATCAACTCGTTTAAGAAAACAATGAAATTTGCACATATATGGCCTCCACTTTTGCATGTATAAGCCATGTTTTTGCATTCTATACGATTTGTTTACTTACATATATGTTTGTATATCATAAAAACAACTTTCAATATACGTGCATTTTGGTTGTCTGGGTAAGTAAAATACCTAAGAATTGCAAGCAAAATATCTCTCGAATAACAAAACTTGTTATTTTGGATATCTGAGAATACCTGAGAGGTACTCATTTGGTATTGCCTTACCTCAATTTGGTCTTCGCATAAAATTGTGGGAACAGTTGTGTGGTATTATCCTCAGGTATTTTACCTCTTAATCTGAGCTCATAAATACCAAGGTCAGTTATCAAGTTACTCGGTCCTGCTCGGGAAGCACACAATCTTTTACCACGCTACCGAATGCAGGATAGGCAAGGCAGGAACGAATAACCCACCTTAATTGACAAAATATGGTGCGCCTGATCATGCTTATATACTTCCAGTGAGTTTCTGGAGTTGGTCTAACGAATTATCATCATCCTAACATCATGCGCTCCTTGACGCAACCCACTCCTTGACGCAATAAAATGAAATTTGCATAGCGATCATTAATTTTGAAAGCCAGCTTGAATATTACGAGCAAAAGGATCATACAAGTAAAAATCTTTAAAACGCCAAATTGAATTAAAACTTTTTCATCACATAGCATTGATAACATACCTTAGAGTAATAAATAAAACGTAAATAAATTAAGAACAATTTAAATCATATCACTTAATCATATTATTTGATCAGAGCAAACGCACTAAACTCAACCATTATAGTTAACATTCATGTTAGTCCACGCATTTATAATTTACACCGTACTAATTCTGCCCTCGTTTGTCTACGAAGAATTGATTCTAAAAAAAAATATTTCGTTATGAGTAAATTTACCATTTCTGAGAGCTAAAGATTCGAGATTGTTCCCCGAAAAGGCCTTGTAAAATGAGGTCAGGCAGTTCTCCATCATGTCTAAGCTAATATTTTCTTCTAATTTCATATTTGATTACATAACGATATTTGGTACTCTTTATATGGAATTAAAAGTGAATTTTTTGACTGCTTTTTTCGGAAAAGTAACATGTGAGTGTACAGTTTTAAAATGAGAATTACTAATCAACTCGACAAGTGATTTAGTATGTCGCATAAACACGCACTCATCATTATGATAGCTATAATATCTTTAAAAATAGCAATTCTTTAAAATCTCTTAGCAAAAATTTCCACAAACAATATCCTCAGTATCCGACAGTTAAAAATGAATTTAAATATTATGATCATAAATACGCTTTCACAGAACACCGTCTCGAATGGGTTGCTATCAATGCTTCGACTAGACTATCCGTGCCCATTGCGATAGTGAACTGGCGACTTCTCTCTTTCGGCGTAAAGTGCGAATATTTGACCGATAACCAAAAAACTTTGCCTCTGGTTCTTGATTTGCAGCACGGACGGAGAAAAGGCACCAAAAACCACAAAATGAATTTTATTGCCCCTTAGGAATGAAGATGGTACTCAGGCACGAGTCAAGAAATTAATTTTGCTTTGCCGTTCGCGAGATGGCCGGCTGGCTCGTCTCAGGCGGACCACAGTGTGCTTATGGAATTTCCGATGAAGCGGAAAACTAAATCACCCAAAACGACCTACCGTCGGACGGCTAGCACGAGTCATGCTTACTGTTTTAGCGGACCACGAGAGGATGAAACATTCAAGCAATTTGTAGTTCTTTTAAGATCCGCGAAAAAGATAACCAGCTTCGCGACGCTAAGACACGCCTAACCCAATCGCCCGCTTGGAATCCTTAGAACATTTGTCAAATTTGAATTCTGGCGGCTTTTAGTTTTGCCAGCTCGTTCTGGTTGAGCCACGTTTTACAATCATGTTCGACAGAAATTTGGCAGAAATAAGAAGACGCCTGAAACATTTGTCTCCGAACCACTCTGAAGGCACACTTTTCGATATTCCGCAAAAAAAGGTCGTCGTCAGCGATCGCAGAAAAGTGTCGCCAAAGTGTTGCCTTTTGATGGTCCGCATTTGAGATGTGTTTTTTTTTCGCTGCTCTCAGCCTCCTTCAGTTCTACCTTCTTCTGGTCTGTACTCACTTCCCGGTCTTTTTAGTGGCTATTAATCGTTCGCTGATCGGCTGTCTAATGGATATATTTATTTTTGTTCCTCGCTCACGCTTCACGCCTCGGTCTTCGCCACGATCTGTGATCCACCTACTGACCAAGCGAGTAAGAAAAAAAGCTTCAGTCTCGAGAGCTTTTTACTCGAATCACTCACTTCCACTTCACTCTCTTTATCGAAAATCATAAAAATAGACATCGTTGGTGGTTTTTCGTTTCTGATTTCTCCTCCCTTTGTATTGTGCACACCTACCGTCCAGCGACTTCTTTGCACTCTTGAGGAATACCACAGAGCAAGTTGGGAAGAAATGTCACAAGAAGTGTAAGTATCTCTCCGAGATGATTTTTTAAGTGTTTCAGACCTTAAGTGGCTTGGCTCCTCGCGAATCCCTCGTCTCTCGTCCGATCATCCATGTTGCCGCGGTTCGATTCTCGGCTCCCCTTGTCTTCCTACATTCACACTAATTTGCTTCGATATCAATTATTGACTGGATGTCAAAATATCACACGAAAATTGAAATTTCTTCCGCTTCCTTCCTGGCTGCCTTTCCCATACCCTTGGACCGGCTACGGCAATACATGGCCACCTCTACGGTTGGTTGTATAGACAACGACGAGACTTGTGTGGCTGTCAATTTACCTTTTCCATTTCTTTCACTCTCTCTCCGGCCCTGCCTTCGATGCTTCTATCAAAATTGATGTTACTGAATATCATTCAACCTTCCGTTCTTTACCTTACCTTTGAATTGGTGTCATGTTTTTATGCCCCCATCGTTGTGCTAAAGGAATTCACCGGGTTTTAATGGATTTCGAACTTTTAAAATATGAATGCTTAAGAAACAGACCTTAGATAAGAAATGCGTGTGATGGACCAGTCATGATGTCATCGGGCGAGGTTTGATTGTTCGTTTCATTTTTCGTCCGGGTCATAAAGTTAAACATGTCACTCAATTTGCTAACACATCTGACTTGATGTTTTGTTAGGAATATGAAGAACCACAGAAGGAAAGTTGAAAAAATGTGTTACAGTTGTCACATTTCTAACAAAGAGTTATATCTCGAGAATGCATCTTTTGTGGAATGTCTATTGTGTAAAACGTGTGATAAGAATGACAGGAAAAAGTCATGGTTTGTCTTTTGACTTTAAAAGAGTCGTCTTGGATCTATGGGTATTTCTTTTCGCTGTCGGATGACAGTTGATAACTTTTTTTTACTAAACTAACAGCACCGCAAAAAAGATCTTCTTGAAATGAATTAATAAAAAACTAACTCAAGGGGTATTCAACAAAAATGCTGCGTTTAGTATTCAAAAGAAGTATAAAATTTTCAATCATTCAATGATTCAAGAAGGTCTTCTAAACTTTTCAAAATAATTTGAAACATTCTTAACGTTTTTTTTTCAAAAGAAGGATTTGATAGGAGCACCACTTTTTATCAAATGCAAAGCCTAATTATTCGCGTTCAAATAGAAAATTTAGATGTTTTGCAGCCTTCCTCATCTTATTTATTTTCAATATACGGAACTGAGCAATTTGCATCGTCCTCGATAAGTTAAATAATTCCGTAGTTACATGCAACTGATTGCCTATCCGCCTGTGGTAAACACAATTTCGAACCGCTTAATTTTTATTCGTCCCACATCCATCACATTTCGACACACAAAATCAATCACCTGGCAAAGCCAAGCCGAACGCCATTGCACTTTTGCCGTACAGTGAGTGTGGTATCTGCCGAGCTAACGAGAAAGAGGCCAATTTTCAACACTTGAACGATTGCGTGAGAACCCTCCCAAAAAACTGAAAGTAGCAACGCAAACAACAAAGAGAAACTGGCCTCAAGGCAGCAAACGAGAAAAGTTTAGGGAAGTACTTCTGACTCCATCGTGAAGTGCTTATTTCCTCTGCTGCTTCGTTACTACACTGCACCGTCATTAGCTTTAATTACAACGTTAGTTCCACCAGTCGCGGGGAAGTGCTCGGTTGGATCCAAAATGGCGCACCCTGGCGTAGAGATGAATCAGCTTGCTCAAAGCGGGTAGCTGTCAACTCGTAGGATAGAATCGTTTCTCCACCAAGGTGCGCCATTATTTGCACTGCCATAAAAATATTATTAATAAAATCTGGAATCGCCGATGAGAAACTTTTCGCTGCGGATAGTGGACAGTAGCTGCGGAATGATCGTATGTTCAAAATTAAAATTTGAATGAATTGATTAAATTCTACACGGTTCATTAATTTTGTACCTCCGCTCGCTGGAAAGAGCGGAACTGACACGACGCCGGCTAGCAGTAGATGGACAAAGAAAGAAATCCGAACAAAATTGTTCAATGGCCCCATGATCTCCTTTTTGGCCCATCCAGGTACGGTGGAAAGAAATGAATCTGAATCATAAAAGCAAGAGCTACATAATTAATTATAATCCTCAGTAGCTGCTCGAGATCATAAATATTTATTTATTTTTATTTTTATTTATTCTTTCACTCGTCTTCTCCATTCGGCCGTTGGCTCCCTACTCGGTTGCAAGCATCTTGCGCGAATGTTAACCTTCTTCGTCCCCAAAGAATGCGTCCGTGGATGATCAATTGCGTTTAAATTAATCTTAATTATTAGATATTTTTCTTTTGCCTCTTGCTCCCGCATGTGAAGCGGATATGATTGCTTTGAAAAGCTCACTACGTGCTCCGAAAAAAGTGTTTGACCTTAAACAAACAATTGTTCCGGCCGACAAGCAGACTTCGAACGGGTCTCTTTTTCGGAGCCTTCGCAATGCTTCCCATAGCGGGCCGAAGTCGGGGATCTTTTGTAGGAAGGCTTTCTCGCTTGTCATCCAATTTAATCGGGCCACGAAGCCGCTAACTTCAATTAACGGGTAGCCGACTTTGAGAAGCGACATCTACCTACTTGAAACTGCGGCCGGTTCGGGTGGCATGCACCGTCGGTGTCGGCGGGTTCGTCGTCAGGTGTGTTGATGTCACTACAATAGGTTAACTATTTCTGGTAGCCAAGGGGACTATCTTTCGCTCGGAAATGGTGCCATATTCATCACCACTTGCGGAACCTATAGCCAACATGGATGGGGTCAACTGGTCCAGGTTGCGGTTAGCTGTCACAGCGACCAATGCAATAGCGATTCAGTAGCTTGCAGAGGCGTAGGAGGCATGTGTTGCCAAGGTTGGAAGAAATTTATTTTCAATTTTGTTAAACTAGTTGAACATGAATTGAACTTTCATATAATCGAATATAATACAACACAGAAAAAAATAATTAATTTCACCAAGCACGTAAAATTTCCCCTCGTTTAATTCCAAGCCAAATGAGGCGTAAACGACGCAATTGGTTGTAGTCTTTGATGCGCCATACAACAATGTCTGCAATCTTCCATACAACATGCTTGATTCAGGCGTTATTTGGCTTAAATTTACATAATATATCCCAATCTGTTCTGCCAAATCTAGCATTCCCTTTATGTGCATTAGAAACCGCAGAAAGTTCAATGTTTCTTTTTATCTGTGAATATTATCGATGTTTTATGTACTTTTGAGCGGGAATTCGCAATGAAAACATACTAGTTTTAGTTCAAATTGCACGGTTGATTGGTACTGCTGAAATTTAGAGTTGATTTGGCTGTGTATCATATTAAAACAACTAAAATGGATGTCGAGTGGACTTTTGGTATTGCAGAGTTGTCAAATATTGTTTCAGACATGCCTGAATCAGTCATTTCATTTAGTTGATTGAAAACAATCGTACTTTGATTGAGCGGTCCAAATTTAGCGTACTTTGTACGGTAACGATATTCAGCAAATATATTTCTATTGCGTAGCTGTTGAAAAGGAGTAAACAAATATAATTTGGGACTCGTTGAGAGACGAAATCGTTTACGAACAGTCCATAACATAATTCTGATGCGCTTTCAAATTCAATATTGATAAGCATGTTTTGTATAATGGCAGAGGAAATACTATCCATCCTTATTTAAGAAGTGCATACAACAAAAACTGATCTTGAATTGACTTTAATCTTTCCTCATGATTTATCCTATAAGGTCCAAAAAACTCTGAAATATTTTGGTATTGACTAATAATAAGCAACGCAAAGGGGTTTAATCGTAAAGTGGTCTTATAAATGGTAGCCAAAACGTTTTATAAGTTTTAGAGTATTGTTTAATGAACTATTGTGTTACAGTGATCGATAAATCTTAAGTCTAAACGTCTGAAATTATTCCTAAATATCTATTATCTTATCAAATTTTGATTTGATCCCCTTAAGTAATGGAAGTACTTCATATCTTATACTTTTTTCTATAAGTTATAAGAATATGTTTTCTCACATTACTTTGCCAACCTTTTATAAAACATTTCCATGTAAAGATAGTGTCATCGCCATCACTTATGTTTAAGACTAATGTCATGTCATAATTTTCTCTGAGATTCAGAATAACAAGTGAAATGTCGTTAACCTATGCAATAAAAATAAGTTGACCCAAATGAGAGCCTAAGAGAAATCCAACTGCTTTGGGTTCTTAAACTTTAAATCTAACTTTGCTCACAGTCAGTTAAATATAACCTAATCCACCTCAAATCGCACTTTACTGAGCTTCGAGGACTGTATGATAAGTACCTGTGTTAGGCAAGAAAACGCTTTGTTTTTACCCTTCCAAAAATGTGATTGGTCGAATCCCGCAATGACTTCCTCGGTTGACGTGAATCGCTTTCTGCCAAGCCACTTTTGCATACACTAATTGAACTTATTTGTATGATATGAAAAACAATGTTACCAACATGAGTACAGATATCACATTGTTTTATAGTTTTAACGTTTTATTTAGAAACTGCTACTTGTACATATGTGAATGTTTGAGAACAAGTCAAATATGTTATTATCACGTTTATTTAATAACAATCGGTATGACGGCGAGTCATTGAGTGGTGCCGTTGCCAAACCAATGTGTTTTACAGAGATAAAAATTAACACTGAATTTTCTGTGTTATCTAATGTACTTAAAGGAAATGCTAGATTTGGCAGAACATAATGGGATATTTGATGAAAATTTAAGCCAGATAACGCCTGAATCTAGTCTGTTGTATGAAAGATTACAAACATGGTTGTATGGCGCATGAAAGATTGCGAACAATTTCGTTGTTTACGCCTCCTTTGGCATGGAATTAAACGAAGGGAAATTCTACGCGCTTGTTAAAATTAATGATTTTTTACTGTGTACAATGAACTCTTACTTGCTGGTACTGGCTTTAAGGATGAAATATTTCTCTAATAAGCATGTTTGATGAGCATGAGAATAATTTAAAAGGCTTAGATCTGGCATAGTAATAGACAATGCAGTAATAATGTCGTGATAAATTGGGAGTGGGAGAGTTTTTAGTCGTACGCACCAAAAATTGAATGGCATACATATTACTGTTAATGCGCGGACTGCTTCGATCTTCTTTTTCTGTCTGACTAGGTTAGTGAAAAAAGGTTTATGATTCTGAAGATGTTCAGGACTCAAGAATTAGTGATACAATAACATTTAATTTGCAAAGGAGATCGAAATATCCACTCAACGGGAAGTAAATAATTTCTTGATTTTAGTTCTACATACTGTCAGCAAATAGTTTATGCACACTGCAAAAAATAGTCAAACTTGCATGCAATGTAGTAAAAATATACCTATGTAATGCATTGTGTTCTTTAATTTTAAATGAAGAATCGTAACATTGATAAGCATGGAAAAATACGTCTATTTGCATTGGTTCATACATTAGTAAACGTTGCAAAGATAATAAATCACAGTGCACTCGTTTTCCAATGCGTTATCATACAAATTTAAACGACCGTGTAATTGTAAATCTCTTCCAATGAAATTCATTCCACAGAACTACGGTTCTGCTTATCTTGCTTAGCAAAGAAGAGTACATTTATTTGCCACTGCCGGTTACAAAACGTAAATCGAGTGTTTACATCTGCCTACGTGATAAACAGTTAAAGAAATAATAACTTCCGTGTCATGTGTAGCAGATTTCAGCCTAAGTATTCATTGTGGTTTGACCCGCGAAAAAATGACAATTATTAAAATTTCTCCAGCAACTGGATTCTTCTTTTAATAGTTTTATTCACTTATAGCTGACTTTTTCACCCCAACTAAAGCATTAAACCAAGTTTAGCTATATGGGTATACCTGGTTTAATATTTAAGCGAGAATGAAGAAATTGGCCCTAAGTTTCAATGGTTTTTGATTGTTTCCAACGCTCCAACATAACGCAAATGAAAATGGAACGCCACGTTGATTGAAACTTAGCAGTTCCTAGAAATACATTTGGCTTGCCTTTTTCAAGGTTCTGCAAATATTTCAATGGACGGCAGTCCACTGAAAGCGTTTCATAGCTTTTAATTCCTAAAGATTTCACCATTTACTTGCTTGTGCATGTTTGGATTGATCAATATGCAAATAAACTCTCACTTATATTTGGTCTTTTCTTGTCTAGCGTGAGAAATAAACTGGAATAGTAAAATCAACGATGCTGTCATCTGTAGCAGTTCATACAAAAGTCAATTGAGGAATTATTACAAGATGCGATTTCCAGGTCCTGTAAATTTAAATCCGCGTGTGATTATGTAGCTTTTTTCGTGCTCTTCTTATGTGCATGAAAATAGACTGAAAATTGCAAAATAATTTTAACTGTGTAATTGGCATTTTAATTATTTTTTTCTTCTACTTTTATCACTGTCAGAATAGAATTTTGTATTGTTTTTATGGTTTTGGTACACATAAAACCAACACTCTAGAACAAATAAACGAATTTGATCATAGACGAATCTTCCACTGTGTTCAAAACAGTTAAATATTATCCAAAAACTATTTATCCTTGAGCTTAAATTATTAATGTAACTTAATAATCACGGAGACGCATGGTAGCTTGAAAAAAAAAACACAATAAAGCCTTGACAAGATTTGGTAAATTAAATACATAAATCATGAACCAAAAACGTCTCAATCAATATGATTTTTGGATATGTTATGTAAAGAAAGACAAATGTTTGCTAAAATATATGTTAAACTACGGTGTCCTTTGTCTACAAACTTTCAAAAAAAAGAAAAACAAATGTGTTTGATATTCTCAAATGGAAACTGATTGCTAAATACCAGTTTTTTTTTCGTAAACGACATTTAATTTCCATTCAGCTGCGTACTTTATCTAAGAAATCTGCTGGGTAGTTCAAGAGAAAATGATTTTTTAAGTATTAAACTGAGAATTGATTATTGAAATTAAAAACACGGGTCTAATATTTTTCGCCCAATGATCAAAACTTTCAATTAAAATGAAATTCTGTGAAATCGCATATCTTTTTTCGATGGATTTATTGTCGTTAACTGGCATACTAATCGGAAATTTACATAGCATGGTAATTAACTTGTTTCAATTTTGAGTCTCTTTACCCTTCTTACAGCAAAAGAAGGGTATTAAGATCGCTTGAAAACTCGACTTTATATCCGAGGCCGATATACGATATTCCATTCGACTCAGCTCGACGAATTGAGCACATGTTTGTGAGTATGTGTGTATGTGTGTATGTGTGTGTGTTAATAATTCCACACCGGTTTCTCAGCCGTTTGTGAACCGATCAGTTCTGTTGAAAGCTACAACATTCCCATAGAACACTATTGATTTTTTTTATTGCATTCGGACATTTCATTACGAAGGTATGAACGAAACTTCACTTTTTTGTAGCAGTTCAAAACCGGACAAGACCACTCGCACTAATCGATGCCGCTGGCATTCTATTGTGTCGTACCTGGTGCGCTGTATGGCACATTAGATGCGCCATATAGCGGACTAGATGCCACACTCAGCGACTCTATAGAATTAGAGCAGGATCGATTGGCACGAGTGGCCTTATCCGGGTTTGAACTACAACGAATATATTAAAAAATTACACAAATTCTCCATTAACTATAACTGCAAAATCTTCAAGGAATATGTATTCATTTAGCATCTTGAATCCATATTGATAATCAAAATCGACGCTTAGGATTGTTTAATAATTGGCCACATTTGAATTTGTTATTATGATGAAGTGTAAGAAGCGTTCAGTATCATCATCGGTGGATTAATTCGGGTTTTTACATTAATCATAAACATCCACGCGATATAGGTGGATTTTCAGATTTATCGACTTATCAATCCCAGTTACATTTACTCAAATTTGAGTGATTCATCTTTTGACAAGTCTGCTTCAAAATCAACTCAAATTTGATTGATAATTATACCCGTCTATGTAGAAGTAAGCATTATGCGAGAGAGCTAAGTGGACTTCACATTCACAAAATCACATTTCATCAATATCACCGTTGCTTGATTTTTCTGTTAAGTATCAATGTTCGTTTTTTGACGCGTTGATAAGTAATTTTGATATTTTGATCGTGATTTTCGCCTACACTGGTTTCAATAAAGGAGCCATTCCATTGTGTTATACTGATACTTCATCGACAATTTTTTAAATGTACCGGTAGCCGAACAGAAAAGGGTTGCCAACAATAGTAAACTATTAATAGAGAAGTTAGGGGCAGTTGTGAATCATTCTGTCTATTTTAAGAAGCAATGTAGCAATGAGCATATAAATGTAAAGTACAAAATACGTTAGATGCATGTGTGAAACCAAGATCATATTCGTAGAAACTATTCTCTTCTTTTTACGAAAAAAATCTGCAGGCAGCGAAGGAAGCCATTTAAGAGATTTTTTCTCTATGCTCTATACGTTTAATTGACAGTAATCAGCACAAAATTAGTTAGTATGTTTAAATTTGAAATCCAGCAGTTTAACATTTAGTATTCCGAACAATCGTAATCTCTAAATTAGATTTTTTTTTAATTTGAAAGCATTGGTTGAAAACATTAATGACGGGATTGAGTGCAATTTTAAGACAATTTTCACATCCATATTCATGATTATCTTGAAATTGCAAAGAGATTAATTGAAGAGTGAACACGAAATTATTGCAATGCAGTTTATCATACTATTAAAGTGTATGAAATCTTATGTATTTATCCGATGAAAACCAAATTTAAAAGGTTGTTTTATACAGTGCAGTTTACATACATTAAATCAATTTTTGAAGAATCCTATTTTGATTTTTTGAAGGTTGTTTGGTAAAATTCTTGATCCTTTTGGAATTTTTTGAAGGTTGTTTGGTAAAATTCTTGACACCTTTGCTCTACACCTTTCATTAAAGCTTGTGCAGTACTGTATCCGGTACTTTTTTCTCATTTCTAGCCACTTTCTACGCATGTCATTAGCAACCTTTACTTTCTTTTTGGGCTTTCTGAGTTCCTGCTTCATCATGGCCCAATAAGTTTCGATTGGACGTAGTTCAGGGTAGTTTGGTGGATTCATATCCTTGGAGACATAATATACTGAATTAGTCTCATATCTTTCCAGCACACTTTTAGAATAGTGGTATGAAACTAATTCCGGTCAAAACAAAGATTTTTTTTATTGTTTGCTCTAAAAATGGCAGAAGACGTTTTTGGAGGCATTCAGTCTTGTAAATTTCACCATTGATGGTTCCTGTTGAGACGAAGATTTCCACAGGTTCTGTATGAGTTCTGTATTTCTATATGAATTTCGAAATTTGCTTTTGAAACGATCATTTACTTTGATTTCCTCTTAATCGGTGTAAAACTCCTGTCCTGGCATTTGTTGGAGATCATCTTTGTTTCATCATTCATCACACGGCAGATCTATCAGGTCAACATCTCCGTGTAGAATATCTTGGAACGAATCTTGGCAACAATTTAGTGTCATTGATCGCGGTTTGGGAAGTTTTTTGCATGTAATCCTGCTTCTGGACGTAGCTTAGCGAATCGCTGGCCGTTTTGGCAACATCACATGTTGAAATTATGGGCTTTTGGGTGAAATTACCCTTAACATTTCCCTCCGTCTTGCTACATGCTGCTCCCGATTTTCTTCCTGCTCCGCACTTGTGATCTAAATTCATCAGGTCATTGAACCTTTTTAGTACACTTGAGACGGTCGAATTGCAGATTTTCAGCATTCTCCCCAAAGCAAGATAGCACACTTTTACCATGTGAACAAACAGTTTTTTTTTTCTCGCGTCACCATTTGACTTATCGCCATATTGCCTACAACAAACCACACAATTACGCAATTCACAGATTTTAATAATACCCCTAAAAGAGTAACTGCTCAAAATTTGGTTAGTTGCTGTATAGTGGGATAGAAGTTACAGCCAGATGTAATAATAATTTCGGCAATAATTTCGTGTTTGCCCTTTAATATCGAAAATATTTTCGTTTTGAAAATGCGATGCAATGAAATGAAATGAAAAAGATTGACTATTGAACCACAATTATTAATACAAAAAGCCAAAATGTTGCTGAAATGTAACCATGATAGAATAGTTCATGCTATCATGATGTTTTATTTATGGTTTACTCGGAAACATTATAGGGAAGCGTAACCTATGCTCACCATAGTACACCATAGTACACCATATTCATCACATTCTGCAATCGTCCAACTTCAAACGTAAACAGATGTTTAATTTCTCCAATAAATAGACGCAGTAACCAAGAATATATAATCCTGGCAAATAAAATTAGGTCTTGAATATAATTAAAAGCTACAAAAACGTTTCGGAGACTTATAATAATGAGCAATTTTTTACCTTTGCACTACAAATTCGTCGTATTGATCTAACCGTACTGGGGAATATACTCGTACCAGACTCCAAGTCTCGAGTAATTCATGTTAAGGGCGGAAAAGCCATTTGTAAACAATGACTTAACATTTCGATTTCCCTAGAATCTTGAATCACTTTCGTGAAATAAAAGTAGCATCTGTAGAAGAATGTTAGTTCTATAATATGGAGTATCTGTATATAGTAGGATTCACGTGATTCGTGAGAGATCGACGTTTAAAGTCATTGTTTACAAATGGATTTTAGGCCTTAATCATGAATTACTCGAGAAGTTTTCTCTTTAATTGCACTATATCCTCACACATTTTCGTTGCGTAATTGCACAAACCATAAAAATCACACTTCGCTTATTACACTAGCCACACGAGAATCTACGAATATGTTATAAAATACTAGAAAACTATGGGATTAATTTTCACAATAATTTAAATACGCTTGCATCTATTTTGAACCGTGATAACAATCGACGTAATCGCTTGATGTTGCCAAACTAATTTATTATGACTCTTATTCGAATGAAATGGGTTTGGCAGTACTTATATATCACCTTTCTTGTGGGAGTGCTCCAAATCGCCCAAAGTTAAACTATTTTATTTTTCCATAGTTTGAATAAATAATAACATTCTTTAAATTGTAGATTTTTTCAATATATACCGAGAAATAAAATGACAATGAGTTTGGTGAATAAAAGTGCTGATGTTATAAAGGTTGAATATTTGCTTAATTTCAAGACAGAAACAAAATTTACATTACGCACCAACGATTAATTGCTAAGATAAATATTAATAATTGGCCAACCAACAATCCAACCTTTATTTATATGATGTACCTATTTGAATTTATTATTGCACATACGATATTAACTAATAATTGGAAAATGGAACTTCGAAGTGGGTTTGAATCGCACAGGGTTCTACAAACGCTAGTATAGATGAACCCTGCAACAATCTGCAATCACAGTGAAATGGATGCATCCCCTCAATCCTGAACACGCTTGTGACAGAAAAATCACACTGAGCAGGTTTAGTCGGAACACCAACGAAAACAGAAACTTAAAGCAATCTGTGAGTGGAAAAACGGAGTAAGAGACGCACACATACTTGACGAGTGAGACAGGGAGACTTACCACCAACCGGTGCGCCGCGGTGGAGGTGCTTGACAGTAATCAAGAAGATCGCACGTCGGTCGCGACTCTCTGACTCTATGGTGCGGTGCTTGTTTGCTGCTGCTGCTTGTGTGACGGCAATCGGCGGCGGTGATTTTCAAAGACCACTATATGGCAATGTCAGCAGCCACGACGCAGCGGCAGCGAATGCACAGTGGCGGCGAAGTAATATAGCGTTACTCGAAGCGAACGAGACGGAATGAGTTGACACGAACGAACGAACGAACAAACGAGAGGGAGATGAGAAATATTATAAATATCTATATATATGAAAAATATTGTTATTATTATTATAATTTCAAACTGGTTTTCTTCAATGCCCTGACTACAGCACCTATTTCCTCCACCGCCGAAAAGGAAGGAATCGGAAGATTCTCGACCAAGAGTACTGCTGTATCTTTCGCCAGGGTGATATCAAAATATTCTGCCATTCCCTTGTCTGGGCATTGCCTCGAATGCCAACGGAGAGTGAGATGAAGAAAAAGCTCTCTGTCTACATAAATAATAATAAAAACGAGAAATAAATTAAGAAAAATATGACGATATTATACGCTACTGTATTCATACTTTTATAGCACGAGCAAGGGAACGGACAGGAAGGCTGGTAGACGTAAGTTAGGGCAAATATTTTTTTTTATGTATTGCAGAGTTGAGGTTTCTGTTGTCTGATGAACACCTAGTAGGAGCTTAGCAAAGTTGGCGAGCTCCACGAATGAAGCAAAAAATGTGGCGAGGTGTGAAGCTCTAATGACATAAAAATCCAGAAGCTGGCCAAGAAAATTAGAAATCCCCAACCGGCCGGCGATCTCTAAATGGCATAATTGGATATTTTTATTATGCTACCCTTCTGCAGGGGCTGCCGTGAAAATATGGGTAGCACAGAAAATTCCTCAAAATCCACCGGAATCGATGACCACAAAGACAGAAATACCGCCACGGAGTCAGCCGTCTTCTGCACGCGGTTCCGATCGGGAGAGAGCGATAAAAATAATCGTAAAAATAATCAACGACTATCAAGATTTCGATGGATACAAATTTTTTATCGCCTTCGAGCTAATTTTTGTCCGCAACGGCCATCCGTATGATAAATAAAAAAATCTCAAAAAAGTGTCGGTGAGAGAAATGAGAAAAAAGAGTAGTAGCACCTTCTTTGCATATTCTAACGATTTAACAGCAGTTCGTCTCGTTCGAAATGCCGACTACAGCATTATATGCACCCCGCTGTGACCTCCCGGAGTGCTGTTCACCGACACTTGGAAGCTGCCAAAAAAGTTTCGAAGTAGGGAAAACTGACAGTCTTTTAATTGAATTTATTAGCACTGCTTCTGCTGATGGTAATGCCGGGGTGCTTCTGCGCAGTGCATCGTTTTGCTGGCTGCACTCGCATTGATACCGATAGGGAAGGAAGCGTCTGGTGGTTGTAGGACATGGGCCGGTTTTTTGGCGGCATTTTCAACAGCCCGTCAGGGTGATGAAATGCGTAAAGAAATCATATCGCTGCCATGGAATGTCGACCAGCATGCCGGTTTTTTGTCCGGGCCACAGCTCTGACAGATGACAGGCAAACAGGTACTACAAATCGCTAGTGGTGCAGCGGCGTTCAGGGTTTGTGTTTTGAATTATGGCTTTCGGAATCACGATATTGGAGGATGCTTGGCTAACATTCTAGTCTCTTCACCTTTGGGTATTTTTGTTTTATCGATTTGTTTTTTGAGTACGTATTAATGTTTTGTTATAATATCAGCCATAAGAAACTCCATCCCGCTACAATCAGATAAGCCTCAAATTTCCCTAGTGTTTTTCAGTTTTGTTATCAATTATTGAACGCAACTTTGGTCGATTGAACAAAGCAGAACAAGCACCGAAACATGGAAATTTTAACAACTTGATTTTACCTTACATTTTTACAACCCACTAAATACCATCTTAATTTCGATGCTTTGCCCCAACCTGTTTCTTTCAATCGCCCACCACAGCAGATCAATAAGGCTTCAAATTTCAACCGAATATCTTTTTTTTCTGTTCGGTTCAAAATTTATGCCTGTTTTCGGTAATGAGGTGTGAAAAGTAATAAATTCAAAAACATCTCTGGCTTTTCCATTTGAAATTGAGCTTTGCTTAACGCTAATCGATGTTGTTTTAGTAAGTCGATGAGGCGCTCTAGTTTGCTAGGATTGTTTTACGCTTTTGAAGATTCGAAGCAGGTGATTAATAGCAGCGTTCAGCTTAGTTAGCAGTGCACTGCCACTGCAGCTCCCAGTTCGGATCAACAATTTCGCCGCATTGTTCGATGACCATCAGTCGTGATCAGACAGCCAGCAAATGGGGTAGGGAGAGAAATCTTTCTCTAAAACCCACTCGTTTTAATTGAATTATACACGCAGTTTGAAATGAACTTGATTCCAATTTGGAATCTTGATTTTGCCTCCACCCTCTTCTGTTCCTCCTACGCTGCCACAGCCTGCTGCATGGTTATAAGCTTCAGCTACCTCTGACAGTCAGCCAACTCCAGGCCAGGAGTCAAAGCAAACAAACGACCTCGAATCCGTAACGAATCAATAAAATATTCATGAAACTCTTTTTCTCCTCCGCCCCTCATACTGTCTTCGTGAATACCAAAATTATCAAAGTTGTTTTGCTTTCTGCTTACTCCTTCCATATCTTACTCTTTGATGTTCTGCTGAAACGGGAATCACGGTTGAAGCCAGAACTACTTCTGACTTCGGTTTCGTCGAGTCTATCTACACGGTTAGACCCTGCCCTGGATCTTTCACCCATCAACCGCTGCTTATGAGTATGATCATTAAAAAAAACTCTATCACTAGCGCTTTATCTATAACCAGTCCTAGTGGTGTGACTTTGAAACTTCCAGTGCAACCTCACCGAGGACGTCTACAACAAGCCTCCGTTCGTCGTCGAATAGAAGCTGTGGCACTTTGACGACGACAGAGTGTCGGAAGAAATCACCGAAAATAACAACAATAATGGGAACGGTCCGGGCGATTACGCAATTTAGTCACCGTCGTTCGTTTGTTCGATGTGTAAAAGTGCGATCTCATGTAGGCTATTCTGATTAGTGCAAAAGCAAATCAATCATTTACGGGACCTGACACATTGCCACTGATGAATCAAACTCGAGGAATGTTCCCGATCGAAAATTTCAATACTTTTCAAGCGTCGAACTAAAATTTCATTAATTAGTCTGTTTTGTTTGTAACAAGTTGTAGAGCATGGTAATTTTTTTTTGCTGTGGCCTGAACTAGTTTCGATTTTTTGCCTTGGTCGATAGAAAAACGCGTTCCTGTCGTAGAGTTGACAAAATCAATCATTAAATATTGACGAGAACATAGAAGTATGCGTGGTTTTTTTTTATGGCAAGTGATGAGGTTCAGCTTGGGTCTTGCCTTATCTCGATCGGTAAAGGTGCAACTTTCGAAGCAACAACAAGCTGTTGGTGGCTGGGTTTGATTCTCGGTCATTTCTGGGAATTTTTCGTAAAGGGAAATTGTTGGCATACGGTATGATCACAGAACGGAAGCATATCTTGAACGATAAATAATGATGAGTGCTCTTAGTCGCGACATCTTATGGTTGAGGTCAAACATTTTACACGGATAATAATTTAATCTGCTCCAAGCTTAGACAAAATGATTGGACCTGCTAGTATAAATTAGCAAGGTACTTAAATGAAGGTTTATTCCTCGTAGAACGAATATATGAACATAAATAAATAGATATTATTAATGATATGATCTAAAATAGACTTCTGTGACTCTTATATTGTGTGAATAAGAAATTGGATGTTTACGTACATCGATTGACACTTAACGCTTATGCATTTGGAGAAGTCTATATTCAGACTTTAGTAGTAGTAAACCTCTGTTTTATTCAACCACTTTGACAGCTGATTCCACGGTTGAAAAGAATAAGCAATTTGATATATCACGTATAGCCTGCCACGTTTGTAATAGTGACCACTTGCTGTGTGAAGTAAATCAGGAGCATTTCCAGTCATAATGGCCTCATGATGTGTAGCATTTTAATCGACTTTTTTATTTGAACGAAATTCTGAACATGCATTTGACTAAGGGGCTTGAGTATTTCCAAAATGTTATGAATTTTAAGGCACAGGATATATTTTGTGCATCTGCGATTGCATTTGAAAAAAAGCAGTATTCACACACTTATCTATGAGACTTTCTATGGGGGATTAAAAGATCAATTTTTTGAGTGTTATTCAATAAATTTATTTTATTTCATTTGAAGATTGTGATGGATCGTCTGATTACTTGATTTTAAGCTCACAAAATAATTCTAATTAAATGGAATATGAAAAAACTGACATTTGTTTATTGATTAAACAACCTAATTTCTGAAACCAACGTTTCATTCCATTTAATATAAAAATTGTAGCTCGAAAAAAAGGTTGCAAAACGGTTTAACAATAAGTTGTAGTGAATAATTAACCAAATTGAAGAAAAATTAACACCAAGGGAAACTTTTGATTGTTATTTTTGTATTCTCCCCAGCGCGGAAGTAACGATCTTTGATGAAGTTTTTTCCAGAAGCAGATAATTTATCATCTCCATGCAAAGCGCTAGGAGCGGACAGTAATTTTATTGCTAGAACAAATAGACATGAAGAGAAAGTGTATTGATAGATCCGTAAGGGAACGGGAGGCTTTGAAATTGAATAGATGTAAGTTTGAAAACGAGCGGAGGGCATTTGAACGGTAGTATACGATCAGGCACATAACCATTTGTCATACTACCCTATGCAGGATAGGCAAGGGGGGATTTCCCCCTCTCTCTCTCTTCTCTCTCTCTCTCTCTCTCTCTCTCTCTCAAGTTTGCCCTTTTTTATGAAATAAACGAAGCCATGCAAGTGAGTGTGAGAGACATTTGCCTCATTGCTGAATCTGTCGAGCTTTTATTCCATCCATTTCATCTTGTTACAGTGGCTGAATCATTACATATTAGAGGCATGACGCAGGCGGCCTCGGTTAAAACCTCAGTTGCGTATCGTGATCGTTTTTTTCGCGAGCCATTGAACTTCCGGACTTCAATATTATACTCAACACTAATACACTACACACCTTACTCATACATTGAATTTTTCGAAGCAAATTGATGTGTTGCTTTTTTGCCCACGTCCAATTTTGCATTTTTTCTCCAAGCTACTATCCATTACGAGAAATGAAACAAAATCCTTCGAAATTACATTACAATCTTGCGTTTTTATTTTGGGTGTTTAAACATTGTTTTAGCAGCCCTGGCAACCGTGTTTAATTATCAAATCTTATTTTTTATCATCAATGAAACAGAATGACATTGAACGCAGTTTTCTAAACTATTGTGATGGATACCCATTCTCATAAACTTAATCTTTTATTTTATGCTGTGTTTTCCTTGCGTCCTGCCGAGTTAATTAGAGAAGTACTAAGTGATCGAAGCTATGGTAGAGATTAGCTTAATAATGAAGCAATCTAGAAATTAAGTTAAAAATATCTACGGGTAATAGCGCCGTTTTGCGCATAATTGTGAATTTATGCTGGTAAAATAAGAAAAGGGTAGGAATATGTTGACGTGATACTCTTTTTATTGGAAGCCGAAATCACTGGGATAAAAGAGTTGGTTTGACAGAATGTTTCGTTTTGAAAAATGATGTACTGAGTTCGCGAGACGTCTACATTGAACTGAATTCCGATTTGGACCAGTTTGCACAATAGTACAAATATCAGTACCGATAGTACCAATAGTACAAAATTGGTGAGAAAACAAGGTTATTTTAAAATATTGTTTAAGAGCCGATTTAGACCAATAGTAAGGATGCTGTTGGGGCTACTCACAAAGTGTGGTAGAGGTTTTTCATTGAGAAAACACTTCCAATTTGTACAATCACATTCTGATTTTGATGGTTGAAAAGTGATAAAATAGTGGCTCTCTGATTAAGTGTTCAAAAATGAATATGCGGGTTATGAATAGTTTTTCATCGTAGTCGTTGAGTGCTTTTAATCTAAAAAACAACTTTCTAGTCGTGTTTGCTTGTATAGGGTGATTGTGTATGTGTGCTTTATTGTGTTTGATTTGTAAATGTTTGTAAGCTAACCATCTATTGAGTTATATAATCATCAATTAGATATAATTGGTCTCAGTAAATTCAGTTTATCAGTATATTTGCAATATATGAGTAGTGTTTGCGTTACTGAATGATTTTAATTATTGATATTGTTTCTCTACCAATAAAATTATTGAGCGAATATTTTGAAATAATTTTGACTTAATATGCTTAAAGTGGGCTCGAGGTGTTCATTATGCCGCTTATACCCCTGGATTGATTTCGATTCTCAGGCTATGTAAGAAATATAATAGAAAATACATTCCGTGAGACTGCCGCTAAATGATACTTAAAAAATATAGCAGGATATAAATATACAACAGTGCATCTTAATAGATTTTATGTATATAAATGCCTCTAGGAACCAATATCGACACCAATATATTCATAAGTTATCTACCAATTTAACACTCTAATATGTAGTTTGAATATCCCTTAAAATATTCCTACTCACAAATTGCTTGTTTTTCACGTGATATAGTGATACATGGAAACTAAAAAACTTAACACTTGGACAACTTAACTATATGCACAAAGTTATTTTAAAGTTATAATGTTAAATTACACTTTCTTAACCCAATCATTCACGACACGACCAAAGATGTGAATGATCGAATTGATTTTCTCGATTTTTTTTAACTTGAGCCAACCAGACACTATTCATAGTTGCATTTGGAGCTGAGCCAACAAAACCAAATCGTTGTAGAGATTCAATTTCGTAAATTTTCAGAAATGACTGTATTCATACTAATGCAAAAAATGGTACCTGGCCTCAAAAGCTGTCTATTAACAATTGCGGAAGTGCATTTAGAACACGAAGTTGAGCACAAGCAATGTATCCTTTTACGATTGCCCAATATTTTACAATTGGGCGCAGTTCCGGCGAGTTTGGAGGGTTTTTCTCCTTGGGCCATTTTTCCGTAGTGGTAAGAAGCGAGGTCTGATCAAAACAGCACGGAACAACTTTGTTTCTTCAAGAAAGGCAATAAGCGTTTTTTTTGCAAGCATTCCTTTACATAAATATTTTGGTTGACAGTATCAGTTGCCACGAAACTTTCGTTTTTTAGCCAACAGGTGCAAATCGCCTGCCAAACCAAGTTTTTTTTTTCGGGAACTTTGAAATATTTTTCTGCTTAAACTTATCTTGAACCTTTCCTTTTTCGGTAGCCGTATAAAACTCTTGACCTGGGAGCTGATTGAAATCAGCCATGATTATGTTTCATAGTCAGTAACGACGCAATCAAACTTGGTCAACAAACTCGTGCACAAATTCCGATATTCTTCCGATCGCTGCGGCTCCTGGTTTCGGTTTCCGCCTGATCCCGTCTTCCTGGTTTCGGATGCCTCCTGATCTCGGCTTTCTGACAGTCTTCAGACGTTTTCCGAACACATTTATAACATGCTTCACAGTTGATTAGATAATATTAAGTGATTTTTCCAAGTCGGTATGAGAATAATTTTGATTTTCTTTAGCGCGTGCAAAATTTCGATACGCTGCTCTTCTTGCTTCGATGCCATTTTGACAACTGAATAGAAAACGGCAAAAAAAAATAAAGACAATATTCCGTACGCATACAGCTATAAAATAAGGGGTGTTCAAGTTTTTTAAATGCACGATTCAAAAAACTACGTCACATTTGAGTCGACCACGTTTTGACCGTATCATCCTTTATGTTGGTTGTTTGTTAGCAATTTTAACGTAAGTGTATGAGGAAGTGAAATTTTCATAAGGTTCAACGCATCAAAACTATACGCAAAAAACACTATGAGACTATTGAATGGCGAATAGATCATAAATAATAATCATCATAACGTGTAAATTATTTCTTTTATTTAATCTGGGAAAATACCCGATACATGAAGACGTCGTCGGTGGTGCATTGGTGAGTTTGGTCGTCTCTCACCCCAGTCGCTCTGTCAATCCAGTCGGCTTCGTTGGGATTTTCTGAGACGAAAAGTCTCTGATGGCGTATTCCTTCGGAATAAAAGTAAAGGCGTCGGTCCCGGCTCATTTATTGATGGGTTCGATAAGTAGGGTCCAGGTCGTCTTCATAGTGTGACGAACCAGCCTCAGGCTGAAAGTCACGTAAATACGAACCTGGGAGAACATAATTAGGAATGATACGTAAAAAATCCGTCAAAGAACTGCATTTTATAAGAATCCTATTGGATGAGATGTCTTGTATCCATGAATGTACCCAAAGGATGTTGTTTATCTCTTCATAGCTTAGAACAACAATTGTTGAGATGCATTTCATAGTTGTGGCTGACCGATAGAATCCTAATACACCATATTTCTTTATGGCTTTTTAAGAGTTCGTTTTGTATTGAATATTTTAAAATTCTTATCTTAGATTTTTAGATACTTATCCACAGTTAATAGCCAAGATTTTTAAGTGCCAGCATCAATGAATAAATTTTATTTGTGTGGTCATGAAACTTCATGTTGAGAAAAATCGTTTAGGTAAACTGATAAAAATTTTACCAATTTGTACTGTGTTGCTCGTTTTTGGGTATCGCACAGTATCGATTTTTCGAAATTGACAAATAACGATAATAATTGAATCATCTATACCTATAAGTTTTAAGACGTACCGAATAACGTTCTTGTGAAATTCCTTAAGCAATTGTTCTCTTATTTTTTCTAGAGCCGGCAAATGTATTACTTATTTCGGTGAGTGCCTCGTCCTATTTAAACATGTTTTAATTTTTTCTCCACATTTTAGTACATATGTATTGTATATCAACAAAGTAACTTTGGTAATTGTTTCGATGTTATCAGAAGTTCGAAGTCTAAAGTATGTGACTTATACAAACTCAATCATGCAAGCTAAAATCGTTGAACATCTCATGATCAAAAAGTGTTAGCGCCAGAGTCTTCTACAAGCGTTGCACAAACCTAACAAATTCTCTTACAATCGAACATTCCTATAGTTCACCTCATATTCGCCTGTATCCATCTTCAACAACACACAAAACAGAATCGAAATCGCCTCTTGAGATCCACATCAAGTGGTTGTTCTTCTCCTTGAGTCAAGAAAACAAAATCAACGCTCGTACTTGCGCGCGCGTGTAGGTATAGGGTACTTATCCATTTTTACCAACACCATCCATTTCCATTCATGTGATTGAACCGGACGAAATTGCTCGGATATGATTTTGATTGCGCCCTCGAGTGGGTGACCCGTAATGAGAATGCGTTCGTATTGAAAAGCCACATCACGTACCTCTTTATGCAAACCAGACAGGCAAGCAAACCCCGATGCCGGGTGGTCTAGGCAGGTACTTGTTACTAGGGTACACATCTTTGCCGCAAAAGGGCGTTGACGTGATGCGGAGAAAAATCAGGATTCCTCACGTTCGTCCCTTGACATTCGCAGTCGAAAATAGCCACCCGGAGAGAATGTAGTATTTTTTTTTGCAAAGGATCATAGATCTAATCATTGTCTTTCAAACACGTTCAAGTACCTGCCAAGTGGCAGTGTTACCAGTTGCATTTCAAATGGAATTTGGTTACTGGTAAGAGGGAAAACTGTGGACAAATCAATCACCTCAACCGAGGTATCATTTTTCACTCATCATACGGCGGTGGCGGCACATTGCCGGAACGCGCTGACTCAGCGGCGACCCGTCATAAATCTTGGCCGGCGCCTCGCTTTATCATAACTTCTACCGTTGCCCTCGAAACCTCATGACGGCTTCTGGACCCGTCCCGTTCTCCAAACCAAGAGACAAGCACAAATTGGCCGTCGGCTTTGGTGGCTTGGCGGGCGGTGGCGGCATGCAAGCACTGACGGACTGGCCACAAGAAAGAGCAGACACGGATAATCACTTAATCAATCCTCCCCAATCCGTCCGAATGTATTTAAATCGATGTAATTTGAATCAGATATCGGAGGTGAGAAAGATAAACGATCCCTCCGTTTGCGGTGTACGCGATGATGCACACGCTCACGTTTTAAGGAAGCCGCCCTGACGGGAAGCGGAATAAAAACAACATCAGTCATTAATAACATTAAGAAATTAAATTAATTTCGTCTAATCTGATCAGCGGTAATCAAATACTAACACACAAGATCAGAAAGCGATTATAAGCGTGGTTGCCGTCAGGAGAAGGAGGAGGAGGTCCTAATGTTTCGGTGTTTATTCCGCACAGTAAACAGGAAAGCGCATTGTAGCCTAAATGCAGCTGGGGGTGGTCAATTTCCTTCACTTTGGTTGTTTGCCATTCCGTGATTGGATTTTCAAGAGTATTTCTCTTCTTTGTGGTTATTTTAGTATGCGCTCTAGTTGACATTGAGCTTATCTATGAATATTTTTCAACATTTGAAGACTGAGGAATTTACACAATTACACACTAAAAGAGCCTATTTTTGTTGGTCAATTCTCTCGATCGATTCTCTCTTGTTAACAATTTTTTTTTTTTTACCTTTATTATCGAGATTTTCAGCCTTGGGCTGGTTCATCTCCCGTCGTAGTCACTCAAGTACCTTTTGGGTATTTTCGTAACTTGTTCGGGGGTGACTCTTGTTAACAACGGTCCTGTAAAAGCGTTTTCCATTAATTTAGTTGTTCACAGTATAAACATCTTTCAGGTTCAAGTTCAGGTCTATGAGATTGATATTACTGCTGGTTTATTAACGTTTTTTTTTAAATAAATGATGCTGAAACTAAAACAGAGCAGTTTTCATGATTTTTTTTATCAACATTTGAAGTTATTATTGAACTGGTATAAGATAAAAAAATTTACAAAACTCTTTATCCCTCTAGAGACAAACTTAAAACTATGAAGTCGTTTGTCCTTTTGGTTTTTCGGTCTTCCCCTCCGCCGCGCCGGCGACCTATCACGGGATACACATTTTAATTGAGTGCAAAAACGGTTGCAGCGCTGCGGCCGAGCGTCAAACGAGTCTGCTCTTGAACTTTTACGGTACATCACCACCGAGTGCGAAAAAATCGATCTCTGCTGATATCTACTATAAGCACGAGGGTCTGCGCAGGCGCGATCAAAGAGAAAACTCAAACAAAGATGCACAATTTTACGCCTCTCTGCTACCGAATTGATATTCGAATGGATTTCTTTTTTCTACTGAAAGAAAGAAAGAAGCGTCCTTCCAAGGACGAGAGCAGATCAGCTAATTTAATCCTGCCAGTACACCCGGCCTCGGGTTGAGAAAATGAAAGATCCTACGGAGGTGCAGAATCAGAGAAAGAGAGACCGATAATAGAACAATGAGCAGCCTAATTTCTATCCCGGGACATGGCAGGGTTTCCTGCAACCTCCTGGATCGGATTATCCCTTTTCTTCTCCTGCTTGCATGCTGGGACTCCTGTTGTTTGTTTTCAGTATGCATGTTAACCGAAGTTCCCTCAAAGAGGTATGGCACACAACCATCAACCTATCGATCTCTAGCCAATGGAGGGGGCAGAGAAGGCCGATAAACATGCGTGTAACGATAATAAGTGACTGAAAAGCCCGCGTGAGTGGCAGTTTGTTTGGATATTGGTTTTTGTCGAAATTTTTCGGGAGTTGCGGATCAATGCCCGAAGCTTCTTTCGACGACGGCACTGAAGACGAAGAAGTGAGAATGTGATAAACTAAAGAGACAAACCTAGTCAAGATAGCCGCAACCGCAAACAAGCTCCCCTGAAGAAATGGCAGCATTCAGGATAGAGAAGGTGAATGGACAGCAACATAAATAATCCATTAAAAGGCACCGAAAATTTATAGAATATTTGTCACTATTTTTCCTTCTGCCCCTGCTCCTATCGGTCGGTCGGTCGGTCTCCGGACATATACCAAAGAAGTGTACGATGCGAGAGATAGAGGGAAGAAAAGCATTCCTAAGCCTCAATAATCATCAGCTTCAGCTGATATATGTGAGCAATTGTGGTTATAGATTTTTAATATTCCATCTAATATCTACACGAGCCTTTTGTGTTCATTTCTAGAACCTTTCTCCGACCGCCGCCGATGGTCGTACCAATGCCATTTCCGAGTCGTTGAATTAAAAATTTAACGTTTCGGCAATTTCCCTATTTTTTAGTGTTGGTTTTTTTTTGAGAAAATTCCTATCCGCTTCCACGACACAATTGAATAGATAGTTTATTTCATAATTTAGAATGCTCCGGGTTGCACCTTTCGCCGCTTGACGGCATGTGTTTCTCGCTGATGGTACACTTAATAATGTTCCCCGGCTCATTCCGGAGAGGAAATTGCCCGGTAGCACCCACACGGACTAGAGCGTGAGAATCTCCACCGAAATCAAAGGATTAGAGTGACATTTCTTGGTTCTGATTGAACGATTTCTCTCCTACGATTTTTTCTTGTTATGTCGTTCGATATGGTTAGTAGGCCATGACGAATTTTTTTTATGGAGATTAACTGGCGTGTAAATATTTGGATTGGATTAGTGGGTTGCTTGGATGCACGGAAAAATCTGGTGGACGAATTGGGCAGTGAATTTAACTGATCAGTGGTTGCGCGATGCCTTCTGGTATGGGATGTCATACGAGGAGGCAGCATATTTAGGATTGTTGGCACAGATTTACTTCAGGATTAAAGCTATTGAATCAAGTTGTTAAAGTACTGTAAAAAGCCCGAAATTTTTTAACAGAAGGAAGAATCCAAAGTATTTACTCAATCTTCTTTTTGTGACATGTTAGTTTATTGCTAGCTCTAGAGAATTGCCACATTGATCAATAAAAGCAATCTATCTATGTATTATTGTTATTGTTAGGTAAGTTCAGTTGGATTCACTAGGTTTAAGACTTTTTCATATGACCTTGGGTAATTATGTACATGCTTCGAAAATATTAAATAATCACAGGAAGCAATTTATCTTTGACAAATATTGAAGTACGTAAACAAATATTTCATGTAAAATTATGTATCCCGAATCCGTAACATATGCAATTTAGCAAAATGTGTTTTACTTGAACTTAGTAGTTCCATTGAAGGCATTGTATGTCAACATGAGACACTACGTTTAAAATTTGATTATTGATCGATGATTTGATTGTGGATTGATTCAGACTGAATAACGCTCGTCTGTATCAAAAGCTCTAGTCATAAGTCGAATGAAGAGAAAGAAAACTTCTAGCGTTAACTACCATTGAAAAGATCGGTCGGCTTTCCGGTTTCTAGAGTACCGAAGCGTGTAGTGAAAGTGTGTAGTGTTCCATCCAACGTTTGAGCGAAAAAAAGGCAACTAACGCTAAGAGCGAAGTACACTCATTAGCAAGTTTATTAATTATCAATATTTTAGCTTGGCAACTTGATAATCCGAATGTTTAGAGTCTGAATAGAGTAGAAACCTCTACTCCAGACCTTTCGTAAATCCTTTTGAATCATTCTGCCAGTCGTACACGGAACATGTTGTCCAAGAAGACGTTGTTGCAAATTATTTGGAAGAAGCTATGATTGAGAATTTTGAATCCGTTTGTCTGTTTTTTCAATTGTCTTTCTGTTCTTTTGTCAGTCAGTGTTACGTTTACAAGTTTGTTAAAGTGTTTCGCGATTTCCTCAGTCTTTTGTTGTTTTGTCCGTTGGTGTGTCATTTAGCTGCTTTGAGAGTCTTCCGGAGCTCCTCTTGAAACAATTCACCAGTCGTGCAAGGATCATATCGTCCATAGAGACGCTTTTGTAACTGCCTCAAAAGGTGTTACATTTTCAAGATTGCTTATCCTTTCTCTCATTCGTGTTCATGTCCACTCTTTTGTATGGTATCATTTCATCTTTTTGTCTTTTTGTTATTTAGTTTGTCAGTGTCACGTTTACAAGATAAGTAAGGCGTAATTTCTTCAGTCGTTTGTAGTTTAGCCCGTTGGTGTATCATTTATGTGCTCAGCGAGTACTTTAAGCAATTTTCTAGAATCAAAAATACGTTGAGCTTATTTCGTCGAAATATCTGAGTTCTACAAGTTGTGGTAATGTCTGATGTTATAAGCCATAATAGCTCCAAGAATATATACTTTATGATTTACTGATGAGACTCAAGAGAGAGAAATTTCCTTTGGAAGAGTTTGAGAAGTTGTTACGTCTTTTTATGTTAATTAGTCAGTCAGAGGGCATTTCGTAGCTTTTTCAGTAGTTTATAGTTAAGTTAACTGATGTCTAGCTCTTATGTGCTCTGAAAGCATCCATACCTCGTCTTACCTCGTTTAATTCATCTATCTCTTTGTGCGCCTTTGTCAGTTTTTGTCTTTTGCGTTTTTCAGTTAAGTTTGACAGTCATGGTTGAAAAGTTCACGTTTACTGGTCAGTTTATTGCCTCTTTTTTATTTGTTTAATACGAATGTTTAAGTCGTTTAATCACTTCAAAGTCTTACATGCATGTGCAGCCAGCAATAACTATTTGAGTCGTGGTAAGCTATGAGATTCACTTTTCAGTAGAAAATTAAAGCTTCATCACGCTTATTCCCTAAACAGGAAGTTCATTTTTAACACGTTTATATTTCACGGTTTGTTTACAACAATAATTCGAGAACGGCAATAGCCTATCGACCTAATTCGAAAAACATTTTACGTTTTGGGCAAAAAGTGTTAATATATTCATATGGCAGTTTCATATGGCACAGGAGAGGGTACAGCTTCATGATCAGTTTGTTGATGTTAAATGATTAAATATGGTCAAATAGATAAAATATCAAATGTTTTCATCAAACAACCACAACCAGCGTCAGAATAAACTTAAGACCTTCAGTTTTTCGCCCAGTGCTCATGCTGAAACATCGATCTAGGTGAATAATAAAAGCAATAAATAAATAACAATGAAGTAACAATAAAACCGTTTTATTAAAAACTAATAGAGTGCTCCATAAAAAATGAAACAATATGGTGTACAATATGAATTGATTTGTAAAATGGAATGAACTCACCACGACTTTTTTTTGCACCGAAAATTCAACATGGTCAATACAAGGCGAAAAATTGAAATGAACAAGTTAATGCGTCAACTTTGACGCTGAGTGCAGCATCAAATCACTTGATGGAAACAGTTTAAATTTTGTCCACATTTTTAAGCTAGATTTTTCACACAAAAAAAAATAAGGCTTGTCGAAATCAGATCGCCCAAAAACAAAGTTTCACATTTAGGTTATCATAATATCTTTATAAATAAAATATTGGCAACACATTTTTTCTCACAGCCTGAAAAAAAACAATACAAAAATAAAAATAAACTGTGTAAAATAATTCAAGTCTTGCTCTCTTAGTTTGAAAAAAAATAAATAATGAAAGCAACTTTATTTCCAGAATTTCATGATTTTTGATTCGACTCCACTTATTAAGTGTTTGACAGTAGTTATCTCGCATCTTCTGGAAGCCGCAAACCATTTTTTTATACTCTTTCATGGTCTAGCACTCCTTACCAATCTTCTTTAAGTTGCGCTTGATGATGGCTCAGTATCGTTCAATTGGACAAAACTGTGGACAAGTGGGAGGATTGATGTCTTTCTCAATGAAATCTATTCATTTTCTGGCATCCATTGTGCTGTGGTTTTGGCATAATGGGCTGACACCAAATCAGGCCAAAACAAAGGAGGTAGCTTGTACTGCTTGTGTAACGAAAGCATCCTTTAATGCAAACTTCGGTATTGATTGTACCTTTATTGTCACAAATCGACATCTATATGTTCCAAACGATGATCCAATTCTGGGTCAGCTGGGCTTGGGTTTCTTCCTCATTTTGGCAGCTCATCGAACGAGTAGTGTTCCCAAATTTGTTGATCATATTATTTACGCTGATGAATTCTAAAACGTTTCGCTATTTAGCTAATCGAGACATCCTTCTCACGAAGCCAGGTGTCCACCAATCGAATTTTACCAACTCTTTCCGAATCGTGGCATCTCGAAAACGATCAGTGTTTACCAGAAGTGACTATTCATAAAGCAACAAGGGAGGTCGGGGTGAAAAATCATGTTACTAACAATTCCCCGTTTGATTTTTTGATTTCAGAAACTTCCTTCAAGAGATATCTTGGCAACAGCTAGAAAAGCCGTTTTTCCAGCGCCCTCTAGCGGATGCGTGTCACATTATTTTGGTCAAAAAAAATTTTTTTTCAATAATTTTTTGTATTTAATAAAAAATAAAAAATAAATTAACCGTCTATCTTATTTGGTCTCGGCGTGAGAAAAATTCAAAAAAGAGGTTTTTTCGTGTTCAACCAGGAGAAGGTCCCCTTAATGAAATTGAAGCTGCATATAGGATAGCAGATGAAAAGTCCCTTCTCGTCAAGTTTAAGTCTCAGCGGTCGATGTTGCACGTGCTGACCGCCAACTCTGACGAGCTGGTTATTCCATTATGGGAATGGAAAAAGGTTAAAGTACACATGTCGCCTGCCCACGATCACATCTGCTATGTGTGAATATACGATCTCTCACCGGAGGTTCTCAACCAGACGATAGTTACGGTTTTGTCAAAGTATGGACACGTTAAACGCATCGTGCGGGAGAAGTTTCCAGCAAAGCTGGGCATTCGCGCCTACACTGGTGTGCGTGGCGCGTACATGGACGTGCAGCAGGAAATCCCGTCATCGCTGCATTTAGCCAACCGTAAGGGAAACATTTATTACGAAGGCAACAAGGACAAATGCTTCGTCTGCAAAGAAGTGGTACACCTGATGGTTTCTTGTCCCAAGCGGAATGCTCAGAGTCAGCCGAAAGTGCGTCGACAGGAAAAGGAATAAAGCAGTAGATTAAAGCAACCGTACGGATATTCAGAAACCGGAGATACAGCTAAGGTAGGATGAGAAGCTGAAAGTGAGAACAAATTGGAAACGCTAGAGGTGCTGGAAGATGGAGGAAACTGCCGGTGGATACCGAAATCAGCAACGCTGAACCGAAGGAGATGGATACGCGCGATTGCGCGTTGTTACAGTTTGCCGCATCCATGTCAACGGGGATCAGTAAACAAAAAGAGACTGCTAGAATAGCAAAAGAATAAGAAGAAGTGTCATAAAATCGCCGCCAAGAAAGAAGAAGAATCCTAGTTTATTTAAGAAATAGTTTTTTTTTGTGTAACCCACAAACATTGGTTATGGCTCCGTAAAGCTAACGCGATTTAGCCTTACAAATAAACGAACTAGCTAAAATCAAAAAAATGCAGGACAGCTCAGACGGATAGTCTTTCGCGTGTTTGTGTGAGCGCATCATAAGCGTTGCCAGTTTATTTTCGATCTGGTTCATTTAATTTCAACATATACTGATAATTCAAAGGGATTGTAAAAGTTATAAAAGCTTGAATATGACGTTTCTGGGATACAACATTTTGTTCGGATATTTTTTTGCCAGTGGCTGCATTACAGAGAGAGTAAATATTAAACTGGGTTTAAAATTTTGCACTTTTTGGTTCCGACGATTCCGCAAAAAGTGACTTAGAATGCTCATCATACTGATGTAGCTATGCTCTGTAGGTCGTGGTGTTGGTAGAGTGAGTTGGCAATTTATTACTTTGAGAAAACCTGCATGGAAAAGACAGAGAATAGCAAAAAACGATGTTAAATGTGAAGGCCACAAGCAGGACCTACTGCTACGTGAGTGAATTGATACTTATTGAGGAGATAGTTTCTATTCAGATTTTATAAATTTACACGTAGCACATTTATATTTCCACTATTCTCAGCCAATTTTAGCCTAGTCATAACACTCACTTTTAGTGAATCCTAGACCATTCCCTTACCAGTCATCCAAGTACGTGTCTTCTGTGAGTACGTCGGTGATTCGTTTGGCTGTATCTCTCAATAAACATATGTCATATCATCATAATTCTTCTCTTTTTCTGATAGTGGAGAAGCCAAACATGCCAAGCAATGGGTGTTTTATACCTATACGTATCTAAAGACCAAACCAAAAATTCTATTTGAGTCCGATTCTTATCAAATTTTCAAGGTATTCCCTATAATTGTTTCGGACGATTCCTTAAACGCCATTCTCCTGAATTCCATCACTCCAAATGACCATTACCCCGAAAGATCACTAGCCGATCATGACCCCGAATTCAATTATAATGAAAAGCCTCTTCAAAACACTAGTATGGTATTGTTTATAAACTAGGTAACGTGAAGATTGATTTTTTTCAAAAGCCATACCTGCCACTCTTGCAGCGTTATCTAATAAAAGAACGAAACCTATTCGGTTCATTTATTATTGGACTAATGCAACATAGGCACGAGCACATAAGAAACAGTAGATGAGCAGTTATTTCTCATTGCATTACTTGTGCATATAATTCTTTAAAATATTATTCGTTCTATTAAACATGAGCTATGTTTAAAGTTATATTGTTGGAATGATTTTTGTCTCCTTAGAAGTGTATATTTTTCCTTGAGATTGTCTTCTTTCATAAAAGAGCTTATTTCGATTTCAATGAGTAATGTTTTTTGGTCTGGTTTATACACAGATAAAAAGAAACATCGAATTTTCTGCGTTATCTAATAAACAGAAAGGGAATGCTTGATTAAGTAAAAAATAGTGTGATATTTCATGTAAACTAAAGCCCGATAACGCCTATATCTAGCTAATTGTATAAAAAAATGACTAGCATTATTGTATGGCGCATGAAAGATTGCAAACAATGTCTCCTTTTGCTTGGAACAAAACGAGGGAAAACTTTACGCGCTTGTTAAAAAAAAAATCTGTGTAAACAATCGTTAAAGGAAACCAAGTGAGAGAAAATATATGAAAGTGTGATTTTTATTACCACAGATTCAATATTAGTTCCGAATAAGCCTCTTACATAAAGTTGAGTGTTATTTACAAGATACCGGATGTAGATAGAATAAGTTATTCAATATATAAGTCTGTTATTTTGAGCCTATGATTTCGAACCTATGCAAGAGGTGCTAGGAGTGCGGCACATGATGATGATGATGGTCTGTATATTGATCCTAAGAATCTAGTATTTTGTAATTCTGAGAATGTTCTGATACCTGTTATGGTGTTCTGTTTAAGCTTTTCCACGCTTAAATCCAACGTACCTGATAGATGTTCCCCAAAAGTTAAAACTTAAATGAATATGGTAAAATAATTCTTTTGCATTTCATTCTTGTTCCTAAACTTTTTTATCAAGTAAGCGTTAAATCGAGCTTTAAAATCTTCAGCAAAAAATTAGCCTTTCGAAAACTAATGGAATATCGCCATCGGCAATTTTCTGGAGAAGCTCGCATGACATGAATTGGTCATTTTCGTTGAAGCTACTAATACTCTATTTCAATGTCCAGCTTCATTATGAATAATGTGAAAGAAAATTACAATGTGAGTAATATTAATATTACATATTTTAATTCACTTGCGTTCATAAAGCTGAAAGCTCGAAGCACACCAGCTGCCTAGTACAGAGCCAACCATTACAAAGAAATTATCTGGTGATTGACCGAAAGTTTTCCAGCCGTGTATCCGCCTTTTTAAACTTCAAATTCTTGTTTTTCTGTCTTGGGCTGCAGATTGCAGTCCAGAAACAACTGATTCATTATCAAAATCTCCCCGAAAATTGTGAACGAATAATCTAACCATTCCCTCTCTGTTGTTTCTCTCACTTCTCATTGCAGCCCCGGAAATCCTACAGCACAAGCACCTCCGCCTGCCATCATCGGCTCTCCAGATCAGCAGCAACAAAAAATTAGCACCGTGGCGCTTCATTCGACTGAAGCCCTGATGGCGGGCTTTCTCAAGTCGACCGATCTCGGTCCGCACGGTCCGCACGGATACGGCAGTTCACACCATCCGCACCATGCCCATCCGCACGGACCGTTGCCGCCCGGAATGCCTATGACATCGCTTGCTCCGTTTGGTTTGCCTCACGGGCTCGATGCTGTAGGATTCCCGCAAGGTATGTGGGGTAAATATTCGCTTTTTTCTACCTATTACTCACCCGCTAGCTGTAAGATCGTTTGTATAATCAACGGAGAGATGGCATTTGCTGCGCGGAGAATGGCCCCAAGCTAGTTACTGGTGAACAGCCTTCAGCTAAGTGATCCCATCCAAGATTCTCGATTCGATTCGGTAGTCACAAAAATGTGAAGAGGATTAAGCTACTCTTCTGCGAGACCCCGGGAGCCCACTCTGCGCGGCAAATGGTTCAAAACTAGTAGCGCTACACGTTTCGTTAATTATACAACAACCGCTCATGATTGATATGTAATATTAGTTTTAGATCTTGTTAGTTTTCTTCTCCATTAGAAACCCATTTATGACATTTATTTTGGTACGTTCGTGCGGCCTTATCTTTGAAACTGAAACGAAACACATAAAAAATGGGACCAACGATGGTCAGTCTGAGCATTGGACGGAGAGCATCAAATCACGCTCGAGTGACTTTCCTGACAATAATTCATCTGTCATTTTTCTTAAAAGCATTCCCCGCATGACGAGGGGTCCAACTGCTCTTGCTTTCAGATTATTGATACCGTCGATGATATACCTTTGGACATTTCGTCGGGTACCGATGGGAAATTTGTCCAGAAGCCTAATGATGGGGGAGAAACGAAAAAGAAGATCGGTTTTTGATATGTCGATGACGTGGTTTTGCCGCCACCGCCGCCATGGTGGTGTTATGAAATATTCACACGATCTGCGAGAGATGGGTGCGTTAATTTTTTATTAATTCCATTAGAGCGAAAAGCGGCGACCATACTCAGTCGTATCAACTTTCATTCGGTGAGCGCAATGGACTACCGTGCTTTTTATTGATCTGTTACTTCTTCTCCAACCCCCCCATCCGTCATCTTTTAGCAGACGACTGTAGAGCACGTTTTGATTAGCGAGGTCAGGCTTAGGAAATGGCATTCCGCACAGATGATAAATTACATTGATTTGATTTTGATGATTATATTTTGGGGCGGCGGGATTTTCCCGAGTGAGAGCTACGAAAATGGTGACAACCGTGGCAGTGATGTTCGGTCTTAATTACTTTCATTGCGGTGAATCAAGTCGAACGCTAATGGAAGTGGAATGCTGAATGAAACTTCAATTAAGAGAAAAGAAAAGTACTTTTAGATGTTGATTCGTCGGGAAACTTTTCTTTTCGTGATTTGAGTGGAATTTTTCGATGATGTCTTACTGAAGAAGTATTATTCCGAGTAGAATATTTCGATTAAAACTAGTGAATAACAACCCTACCAAAGTAAATTAACAAACTAGTATCAAATAAGTGACAATTGTTTTTTCATTTCCCCGTGAAGAAGTTTAGCTGGAATTTTATTTTGGTTATTGGGAAATCTAAGTAAAGCTGAAGTGAGGTTAAACATCGCAGTATCTAATATTGAGATTGATAATAACGTTTCAGCTATTTTTCAAATTGTATGAAATATTTCAGTATCGTCGTTATCGTCGAGTTTCTTATCTTTTCATCACCAATAACTTTGCTTGGACAGCTCAAAAACCATTTTGAAAGAGCGCCATCTACGTTTAACCTCACTTTTGCGTTACCTGGATTCCTCCATAGCCTGGAAAAAAACCCGAATTTTCATCTGTAACAAATTCCTAATATTTCACTCACTTCTTTGCAAGACGACAACCTTTTGAATCAGCTATCTAACTCTCATGGTTTCAAAAACCTATCACTGCGATTGAGTCTCAGTCAATTTTCAGGACGTTCTCAAATAGCCCGTAGAATGTCATTTCAAATTGATCAAACAATAAATAGAATCTCGTATGGATAAAAAATTTGTCAACTGGAAGTTAGATGAAAAATTGACTGAATACAAACGATGGTGTTGTTTTGCCCATCAGGGAACTAAACAATTGGTTGTTTTTATTTGTTCGAAATATTCAGCAATCAAAACTTCATGGATCATTAAAAAAATCAAAATTATTTAATAAATACAATTAATCATCCTAAATCAATGATTTGAAAGTAATTTTGGACTGGCCAGCGTCATACAGCTTCTGCCGTGCAACGCAGATTAGTCTCACACTAAAAAATAATGTTTGTTTACATGACGAAATCAAAGGTAGAAGGTACAAAACTATTTGTTGTTTTCTGAAACGAAAATGATTCGTACTTCTTATGAAAATACCTTCGTAATTAATGGCACACACGAAACTGTCAAAAGCAAAAAGCATTTGTTGACACAGAAAGAACAATTCGTACATTGTACGAAAACAATGCAAGAGGTACGAATATTGTGTTATAAATTAAGAAGAAACGTTACTCTGGTGGTTGCATGAATGACTACCAGATCTACTATAGCGACTCGAAATGCATCACTTTTTTTTAATCGATCGGGTATTTTTGAGAAGAGCTGTTACCACGCATTCAGGTTGATCTCACAAGGCCATGGTGACTCGTGAGAAGATACCTGAGCGCTTTAATTTTTATTTTGAGATAAATATAATATTACCGCCCATCCAAGCAGCAACACAAACATGCATGAGTGCAATAAAAGAGAAACAGCGATTGGCTGGTCTTCATGATATTAATTTCGTGCATTATAAAAAAAGGTGTAATGATAGCATTTTATCTGATAAAATGTGATATGCATGTTTCATACAATATACGAGACATTTGTTCTATGTAAAAAATTCACGTTTACGAAACAAGTTAAAGCTATTTTACGGAAATTAATTTTCAGTTCATATGACTTTTCAGTTGGTTGGAGTTAATAATCATTGTTCTTACTATCGTTATTCTTAATGAAAAACTGGGGTAGTTTGTTCTGGCGAAACATGAAATCAACATTGGGCCAGTTTATCCCATCTTAAAAATAATCGCATATCAATCCCACCATACGAAGCAAGCCCTAATGATGCTCTTTAACGATCTACTTAGATTATCATCCAAACCATACATGGTATAGTTAATGCATTGGCAACAACTCTCATGCTACAATTTAAAATGCTACAATTATCATAAAGTTGTATCAATCTAATTCTACCTAAAAAAAGCTGGGACTGATTTGCGATTATTTTACAATCAGATATACTAAATAATCGCAGATCATTCCAATTTCTAAAACAGCTTGGAGAAATATTTATACATCACGCGAAACATAGTGTATTACGAAAAACACCATCACAACTTCCACTGCTATTTTCTCCATTCGAAGATTTTCCAAATGGAACAGATATGTGTTTCACGGCAGTACACATAGTTGAAGTCTCTACAACAACGGTCTAATGGGTTGTTATGACAAAACATTTATGTAGGCGCACTGAAGTCAATCCTGCTTTCAAATTCGGAGCAACCAACATTACCGAATATAATGTCGAAGACAAACAGGGCCACATGAAATTAACTGACAGTTGCCTTTTTTGTTGGAGATCACATGTTGAACCTTTTTTTATTTGTATTTATTTTCGTCAATCAGGAGAAGACCTAATGTCACATTTTGCTACATAAGATTAGTCCCATTTTGGGAAACATAGCACCAGCGAGGAAAGTAGAAGTGCTTAAAATCTTCATCAAATACATCAGCTTTGTTAATTTAAATGTTAATGATAGAATCGATGTTGGCGAACTAGACTTCATTTTGAGGCTAGTTGATCAATAGTCTATTATTATATTTTATTTAACTTCAAACTAAATAAACAATATTTTACAAAAAAAAAAAAAATCTTAATAGCGCCTTATATTACGTGACCATTTCGTGTACATTAAATACTTCGTAACTTATCGATCAATGATTTTTGCCTAAGAGTTTATTTTTCATGCATTGTACGCACTTAGATTTTTTTTACAGAAATCTATTGAATTTTGCCGAATTCTCAACATTTCAACGTTCAGTAATCTGATTTTTCGGATTTCAGTGAATTTTCACAGTTATCTGTAAAATTTTATCGAAATCCATTAAATCGGATTACCGAACTTTCAGCTGTTGAAAATTCGGTAAAATTTTAAAGATTGCTGCAAAATAATCTGAGTGCGTAATACAGGTATACCTCGATAGTACGTACATCAACTTACTCACTGCAAAATGGCAATTGCATAAAAACTACTTGTTGTATCTGAAATCTACAAACGCCAAAAGCAGTTTCTGTTCTTTTCATTGTATTTGATCACAGATACTACCAGTAGTTTTTGTGGAATTTTCATTTGAAGTGAGAGAGATGATGTACGTACTATGGAGGTATGCCTGTATCAATTCTTTCACAAGTTTCATTGTAACAAGACATCATTTTATTCCAAGGCCCATTTGTGGCATAGATTGTTCTGTGGTTGTTAATATAAAAGAGATTTCTGATTATAAGCGGGCAGGTAGGAATATAAAAAAAAATATTTTTCAATATCTCAGGGCATTATGTCTTTGTGCAATGACATCATTTATGGAGTTACCATAGCAAAGTCTCTTTGCTTTATCTCACTAATGGATTTGAAATCATACTGCAACTGTATCTGAAATTGTTTTTGCAATCTTTTTACAACAGGCTAGAATCAGGCGTTATCTGTCTTAAATTTACATGAAATATCCCATTATATTCTGCCAAATCTAGCATTCCCTTTATGTGCATTAGATAAAGCATCAAATTCAATGTTTCTTCTTATCTGTGTTTGTATAAGACAGTATTCAACTTGATAATATATGATCATTTTTTCGGTTTAGCAGAACTGCTTCATAACTGGAGCCATTATCTCTATGATTTGTTATATCAACTGAATGCGCATCTCCTGCTTTCCCCCTCCCGCTTTGCAAATGAGTGCTAAGTTAAATAGAATTCAATAAATTTATGATTTTTCCTAAACGGGACAATCTGTTAAAAATATGCTTCATCTGAATTGTGAATTTAAGAAACCATTCATCAAACCAGATTCATCTTTAATGGTTATTCAAAATTTAAGGTAGCGGGTATGCCCCGGGTGTCAAGAAATGTTCCTTTAGGTGTTATTCCTATTTCCAAGATCAGACCAGGAATCGAATCCAGCCACCTCCAGCATGGTGCTTTCAATGCCAAGATTATTGATATTTTCAGCCCTGAGCAGGTTCAGCTCTCCTCGTAGTCACTTAAATATCTTTTTTGGGCATTTTCGTTATTTGTTCGGGAGTGACATTCGAACTCGTGACTTTGGCGTGAAAGGTAAGGCTGTTAACCACTACATTAAGGTCATCCCCTCCAGCATGGTGTTGCTTTGTACTTACACCTTTACCGACTAAACTACTGATCATTTTAAAAACGTATGGAGCACAATTTCGGCAGAAGGTTTCAAGATCCATGATTGGAATACTAAATTAACGATAGCTATTGAAAAAAAGGACTTGTGCTCCCTTAGCTTGGAATCTCTTTTAAAGATTATTCGGAAAAAGCGGCGCAACAAAGCATTAACAACTGCTGTAAAAAAAACTATCATTTCAAAATGGCAAAACTCTCGATTCCCTGACCATATGGCTGTTCTAGTTTATTGAAAGCTCTCAGTACGTTTAGAACACCAAGTTGAGACCAGATAATAAGCTTATTGTTGTAAGTAATAATCTTGAAATGCCATGAAAAAAAAAATCATTTCAATTAATCAAGAACGTAATATTTTAACATTTGCGTGAGTTTGGCATGATTTTATTATAAATCGCGCAAAAACAACACGAAAAAGAACCCTTTGAAACCAAATTTGCAAAATAAAGGGTGAGTAAAAATTATCCGTGATTTTGTTGTTGCGTTGAGTCTGAATTTGACACATGCAGAAATTAGCACACCTGTGCCAATTACAACATTTCGTTCGAGTCGGCTAACGGCTAAGCCCTTCTGTTCAAATAAATAACAAACCACGGTCCGTCATAACTCTAAATACAGTTTCTTATAAAATCTGTTTATATAAACACGGTGATACCTGTATAATCAAACATAATTATCATAAGAACGAACAAATCCACTTGGTTCGTGTTGCAATTCTAGCTAATGTGCAAATTTTCAAATTACCAGTAAATCAATCATTATGATAAATGCACCCTTCTTGAAATATAGCACAAACTTACAGGGTGTCCGAATATTATCCGTACAACAAAATGGTGTTAAAACTATCTTTTATTGTTGGATTAAAAAATCAATATGTATTGTTTGTTATAGCAATATGTTTGCAAATTACAAGTTTTATTTGTTCATTTCAAAATGGCCGCCTCGTGCTGAGATGCACGCCTTCAAACGTTTCGGGAAGTTATCCACGATGGCCGCGAGTTCTTCGACAGATATTTGTTCCCAAACCTTTAAAAGAGACGATTTTAGATGTTCTAGTGATTTATGTGGTGTACTGCAGGCTCTTGACTCCAAGATGGACCATACCGAATAGTCCATCGGATTCAAATCCGGTGAGTTAGAAGGCCATTCATCTTTCGTTAAAAAGCTTGGGAAAATGCGTTCGCAAAGACTAATAGTCTTTTTTGCTCCATGAGCCGGCGCCCAGTCTTGTTGAAAAATCCATTCATTTTTGCCGAAATGCTGCGATGCCCAAGAAGCTACTGTGTCAGTAAGTAGCTTCTGATATACCGCTTGATTCACTTTCACCCCCTTGTCGATGAAGATCAAAGGGGTTTTGCCGGAATGAGTTATTCCAGCCCAAACCATGACAGAAGCGGGATGATGACTCCTTGAAATACTTCCACGATTTTTGGAAGCAGCAGGAAGCAACTGCCGATCATTTTGGTGGTTGTGATGCTGCTCGATTGTGAAAACTTTTTCATCGGTTAGTAGCGCTGACCGAAAGCGGCCCTCGGATAAGCGGTTCAGGACAACCTTAGCTTTTCTCAACCGGTTTGCTTTCATAGTGTCTTTCAAGTAGTGATTCTTGCACATACACTACCAAAATGTCATGTAAATTTCTGTCCCCTGAGACCGACATATGCAAGCGTCCTTTTGCACATAGGAATGAGTTGAAAGAGATGAGAAAATAAATCCAATCAAACCCATTCTTCATAGAACTGTGTATATGTCGGTTTCAGGAGACATAATTTTACACGAAATCTTTGTAACGTCTCGTGTAAAATTCATAATTTCTAAGTGCGCAGTTTATATAACTGAAGCTTCAAATCGTCGTAAGCTATGGCTTCAACTAAAGATTTTGAAATTTTCAGTGATTTCACCAACTTTTGGATGAAAACCGAAGATTTTCGCTTGATTTGTCACATGATAATCTCGCCATTTGTGGAGTTCAAACGGTGCGGTTTTTTCTTTTCCCTACGCAGTAATCTAGCGTTCCAAGCTGTTGGTACCGTTTGATTGCGTCACTCACTGTAGATTTTGCCATATTTAGGGTCTTTGCAATCACTGGAACAGTTTTTCCTTTTCGAAAAAGTTCATTTTGCGTATAAAGACAATGGGTTAAGATGTTAATACATGTAGGTGAGCTTAGTTTAATCCGCTTGGTTGTGTTGAAGCATGCCGACAAAGTCTGTACGGATAATTTGTACATTTAAAAGATATCTTCAGCATTATGGATTGCGGTGTGTTAGGCGAATGTGTTGGTGCATTTCATGTTATAAACATCCCTATGAGGAAGCACAATGTCATGTAATTTCAATACTGGCGATCAAGACGTGAAAATTTCACAAAGTTCGTAAGAGTATACACTTAGAAATTATGAAATTTACAAGAGACGTAATTGAAATTTAATATACGTCATGAAAGCTTAACAAAGATTTCATATAAAATTAAGTATACAGAAGCAGAATCAGATGTAATTCGGCAAAAGATGGGTTTGATTGAATTGTTGCTCCGTCTCTTCTAATCGATTCTTATGTCCTAAAGGCCGTTCTCATAGGCTCAGAGCATCAAAATTTACATGAACTTTTGGTAATGTGTATGATGCTTTCCAACACTTAATGACTATGGATGTGAACTATGATTTGCGCGAATGAATATACACAGATAAAAAGAAACACTGAATTTTCTGCATTATCTAATGCACATAAAGGGAATGCTAGATTTGGCAGAAAATAATGGGATATTTCATGTAAATTTAAGCCATATAACGCCTAAATCTAGCCTGTTGTATGAAAGATTGCAAACAATATAATTGTTTACGCTCCTTTGACTTGGAATTACACGAGAGGAAATTTTACGCGCTTGTTCAAATTAATTTTTTTTCTGTGTACCCAAGAGGAACATATATTTATCATTTTGATGGATTAAAAATGGCTTGTTCAATATCAGGTGATAATTAAATTTAAAAAAAAAGAACCTTTCTACCAGCAGGTGTTTCTGGTTTTGAACGAATACAATTAGCTACTGCCGCATCCGCAGAACTCCACGAGGACTCTCCTTTTTATTATTATTTTCAAATTTAACGCTCGAGTGAATTTAGTGCCACGGTGCCATGTTTCCTCTTCCGTATTCACTATAGGTAGCAAGTTTCACAAATTACCACCGTCTTACAGTTACCAATGAGCTCTGCGTCTGGACTGGATCTGGTTCATCCGCCGTTGAATTTCTTGGGTTCGTAATTGCTTCAAATTCGCTTCTGTCCTCACGTTGCTGTCCCTGGGTTCGCGTTGTGATTGAGTTTTAATGGGCTTGTAAAAATGGGACCCTCGGATACAAGTTTTCTCTGGATTAAATTTCTTGCAGAAATTGTCGGATACACAGAAAAAAAAATTAATTTTAACAAGCGCGTAAAATTTCGCCTCGCTTAATTTCAAGCCAAAGGAGACGTAAACAATGTTTGCATACAACAATGTTTGCAATCTTTCATACAACAGGCTAGATTCAGGCATTATCTGGCTTAAATTCACATGAAATATCCTATAATTTTCTCCCAAATCTAGCATTCCCTTTATGTGCTAATGCAGAAAATTCAATGTTTCTTTTTATCTGTGTAGCTATTCAACCAGATGCTAACTTCCTTGTTCTCTTAGATCTATATAGTTGGGATTGTTTATGCCTTTAAATTTACATGTTAAGATGTTTAATATTTTCGTTTTGTATACCATAAAAAAATTGAGTTGATAATTTAAAACTTCAAGACTGTACAAATTAGAAATAAAGGAAACAAATTCATTAAATTCTCATGAAAGTAACAACAAGACTAGGAAAAAAAATCGAAAATATTTCCGTTTAGTCTAAATTCCGGAACATGGTCATACATAAAATAGCTTGTCCTAGTTTCATAGAACCCGAAGCAATTATTGAATACGTTGTGATAATTTGTAATCTCTTATGTGTTAACATGGGACTATTACAACTTAATTATGAACGAACAGCATTTTTTTTCAGTGAAGGTCATTGAATCGTTCCTCTCTGTTATTGGTTGTTAACGAAGCATTTTTATCCCTACTTGCATTCTAAAAATTTAATGAATATCTTCAAAAAAAAAAACTCCAATGTTAACAAAGGGTTTGCTCAACTGTTTGGGCTTAATTTCTATTAACATTACAGCAAAGATGATAAAATATGGAAATCGTTGCTTTAAAACAAAGCAACCATCAAGAGTTTTCCTACCAAACATACGGAAGCTACAAAGCCTGCCCGGGCACTGGTAAGGAAAATAAATACCCATGTACATCAAAATAAACAACATGGAGTTCGTGCATACCTTCTCGTGTAAGGCATCGTTGCAGAGAGAAAAAAAATATCAACAAATAACGACGCCAAGACATATTTCAAAAGACTGAGTGAGGTAAGAGTGGGGAGACGATGGCGGGAGCGAAAAGCGAATGGCAACTGAATTACCGCGCTCAAAGAAGAGACCATAAATTGCCAACCACGTAAAAAGCAACCATCCACTCACTTCGTCCTTGTTACTTTCCTCCATTTTCCACTCCAATTCTACTGCTGCTCAGGATAGGAATCATCATAAAAAATAAATGACGTTTTTCTGGTGCCTCTCGAGGGATCCTTCTCTGTGCCGAGGGTCCACAACGATGTTGGTTGACGCAGTCGAGTGTCGCTGCTGTTTTCCGTCGGTTGCTGCTGATGGGATGGGGCGCTTCAACGAGCATTCGTCGGAACGAGAACTGGAAGGGAGTTGTTCCTACCTTCTATGTACGAGTTGAATATACACGAGATGAGAGGGGTTCTTATAGCTATGCTCTGGAGTAGGTCTATTCCGACGTTAGTTACTGTAGCGTGCATTCATTTGTTATTATGATTGTTGTTCCTGTTTTGGCGTGGGGTTACTTTTGTGTATCAGGGCTTCTTGCGTTGCAAATGGATTCGCCCCCTTCTTTGTCGCTGCTTGCTTCAGTGGAAGGAATTTCTTACCATACAACGCTGTGCAGCGATCAGTGGGAGGAGGATATTTCGGGTGCCACCCCGTTAAGCGGTTTATCTTTCTGTTTGCAGGCTTCCTCTTCGTGATAATGTGGATGCTGTAGTTGTTGCTGTCGGTTGGAGTGATTTTTCTCTTCATTCTTGCTGCCAACGTTTGTTGATGTTCAACGAAGTAGCACTACACTGACTCGGACGGGAGGTCATGTATTCGGGTGTCATGGAAAAGATGTGGTTTCTAGGTTTTATGAATTTTATTTTTTCATTTTAAATTCATCACGTTTGGTCTCAAAAACTAGAACATCCAACGAATTTAATGATCAATGTTGAAGTGGGTTTAGCGATTATTGTATCACTAGAAGTGTAAGATAATATTGTATTCACTGCCCACAAGATTGGCGTTGGGTGGGAGAATAGTTGGTAGATAAGGCTGTAGAGAAAATATGTAATATACTATTTAAAATACCTGCTTAGCTTGAGATTACTTGTGTGTAGAGCGTCTCTTTATTCTGACAGAATTTTTTTATCTAGTTTGGCGAGATTTTCTTAAATTTTATTTGGAACTTTTCAGCAAAACTTCCTCTTGATGACGTATTACATCGTCCAATTACCGTTGCGCACTCTAAGGCTGCGTTTTACAAATCTATGTATCTAAAATTATATAAGCAAAATTGCCTCACGATTATAGGCCTCGAGGATTTTCAAGAGCTTTTTAGGATACATTACTCCTGATCTGGCAATACTAGTGTGCATCTTTCCAAAAAGGTTAAGAACCAGATCAGCACCGGGAGCTGGCAATTGAAGTTAAACTACACAGTTAAAATTATTTTGTAATTTTCAATCTATTTTCATGCACATAAATGGAGCATGCAAATAACTTAAAAATCACATGAGGATTCAAATTTACACGACTTGAAAATTAAATCATAGAATGTTTGCTAAATTGAATTTTACATGAACGGCTTCAGATGACGTTGATTTTCACATACAAGTTTATCGTTCACGTAAGACAAGGAGAGGCAAAAGATGAGTAAGTATTAATTCACTGATTACCCCAATCAATCCAAACATGCAGCATCAAGTGGTGAAATCTGTATGGCTAAAAAACGTCAAGTTTTATATCATTCCCTTCATCAATTCAAACACTTTCATGGAGCTATCGACCACCGAAATAATGTTTCAATATTGAAGGCAAGTTAAATGCATTCCTAGGAACTGGTTGGTTTAATTCAAAATGATATTATATTTTCATTCATGTTCTGTTCATGCATTGGCAATAATAGAAAAACTTTAAAACTCAGTCTATTTTCATGCACAAAGGCAGATAATTTTTGCTGGGTAAAACCGGATAATAGACAATTGCTCGCGAGTAAAAGCACGATGAATTCCTAAATGGAAATACAATCAGTTCAATTTAATCAATTCTAATGACACGATAGTTATTATTTTGTTGACTATTTATAACGAAACCAAGTGTAAACACCAGAATTGAGGTTTAGAAACTGCAGTTACAAATAAACGTTTTCTTGTGTCCTCTGCTTGGGTGGAGAATGACAGCTTAGCAAAACAGCAATTCTACTCGATACGTTTCGAAGGAAGTAGCTTTATCTTTACACGATCGTGTAAATTGGAATGATAATGAATTGGAAAACGAGTGCACGGTCATTTATCATTTTTGCAACATGTACTAATGTAGAAACCTGTAAACCTGTGAAATGTATATCTTTCAATCTTTATCAATGCTCCGGTTTTGTGCACGATTTTCAATTCAAACTTAAAGAACGCAATGCTTTACATATGTTTATTTTTACCATGCAGACGTTTTACATCGTATGTAATTTTGATTATTTTTTGCTGTGTACCACAAGGTTTTGTCAGTGCTTATGGTTATTTAACGATATATTTAGATTATTTGAAACAAATCGCAGCTGGGGTATTCGAAGGAATATGCTTCAAACATTCTTTAGCGACTAACATTCAACATTTCAGTAATAGCTATATGGTTTGGTGAAACTAATGGTGTTTATTTTAGCCCTAAAAAATGTTATGAGTGTTTTGTCTTGAAAAAATATATATATTCAATCAGCCAGCGCCGGTGGTAAGCATGACTGCTACTTCTCAGCTCAGTGGATCTTGGTTTAATCCCAGCCGAGGTCAGTGAGATTTGTCTGAAGCGGAAAGTAAGTAAAGCCGTTGGTCGCGGTTCTTGTGTTGATGAGTGCGATTTGTAGGGTGGAGGCGCCTCCCTCCGGTGGTGAAGTAGCCTAAGTTTAAAAACCACCGTTATACAGAAATAACGAAAAAAAGAAGAAGAATAAGTGATATCTAATCAATTTTAACTTCATTCTATTTGGACAAAAGTTTGGATTTTTTTTCATATATTTTGTGCGTGTTAGCTTTGAGGTGCCAATATTTTGTTGATGTTTTGTGAGAAGGTTTCAAGAAAGGTTTAACACTACGTGTAGTAGTGATGCATCAATTATGCGTGGTTTACCCGACATTATAGGGGTGACGTTTTTTGGGATTTAAATGGGTTAGAAACATAGGGAAATATTATGCGCTAGCTTTTATGTTTCCAATGAACTTTCTCTATTGCATCTACATTATTGACATGTTGCCTTAAACATATTTGAGATTTCCTTGTGACTGGAAGAAATCAATGAAACGTTCAGAAAATACTCCGGAAAAATTATGTAAATTTCAAACATCAAAAATAAAACTAAGCCTCTAGATTGGCAATATCTGCAATGTATTTTTTCTGGCAAATTTTTAAGCTTCAGGGAAATTAACACAATTCAGTCATGGACGGCGAAGTGTGAATTGAAAAAGTTTTTGGTAGAGAAACTTTTACGTATTTTTAAACTGTTTTGAAAGGTTTGTAAAGGACAGTATTTGTACCAGTAGACGCATTTTAGTGTTGGAATATAATGTTTTTCTTTGTTTAAATGGATGTATAACAATCTGCCTCATCCTAAGTGCAACCAATGTAAAACTTTTTTGGTTCAGTTGACAAATTGACTTATGTTGGAAATATTTTTTACAAACGCCATGACGTAATTCGAAATCTCCAAAATATCGTTTTGATGCATAAAAGAGCGCTTGATTATCTTTTTACGAACAAAGCAGTACAAGTGTTGACTGCAAAACTCATCAATTGTCATGGAACTTTTGTTGGATGTAAAATATATTTTACGGAACGGACCTGATGCAAGAACATATAGGTGAATATCTCGACTTGCTAAACAAGAAACTTACTTCGATAAGCTGGCAACAGCATGTATGTATAAAATCCTCCTGCAACCAATTTTGTTTGCTTTCAGAGGACTTATATCATGAACTTAAAAGACAACTCCAATAGTTTATTAAACAATTAGCCTCGCGCGAAACCTTCTCAATGTAAAATCATCAAGAATGTCCTAGAACTTTCAATAAAGTGGTGATGCAATACATGATTGACGCGTATATTGTTGACAATTTTGATCATTTTAGACAACAAAATCAAACAGACGAAAAGAGAGGAACAAAGATTCGAATGTTAAATTATTGAAACCCTTAGGATTTTCATGAAAAACTAGGACCACCAACACAAGGAATGACATTTTCCTAACATGATGGTGTTGTTAGTTTCCGTGGGGATGCTGAAAGCTTTGAAAAAAAATATGTGAGAGTTCTTCTTCCCCTCTTTATTCACCAAGTCAGATACGTCTGTTGACGTTGACGAGGGTTGTTCAAGAAGAATCTCACTATATCAATGATAATCTTACCACTGTTGAACATATTTTTTTGATATTATTTCTGGTCTAATAAGCCTCCAATCAAGAAAAAATACAGTCATACAAACTCAGTTAAAATTAGTTTGTAATGTTCAATCTACTTTCATGCACATAAAAAGACACATAAATAACTTCAAAATCACATGAGGATTTGAATTTACACGGCTTTGAAATAATAGCTTGTAATATTTGGTAAATTGCATTTCACATGCACTGCTCCAGATAACCGCCTCGTTGATTTTTACGTTCAAGTTTAAGCCAAGGAGAGATAAAACATGAGAGTGTATTTATTTGATTTTGTTTCCCCAATCAATCCAAACATGCAACATCAAGTATGAGCTGGAATCGTTATGAATAAAAGAAAGTCAAGTTTTAAATTATTACGGTTCATCCATTCATGAGGCTACGAATCGCCAAATCATTTTGTCAACATTGAAGGCAAATCGAATGCATGCTTAGAACCGGTTAGTTTCATTTAACATAGCAGTATATATTCTTTCACGTTCTGTTTACGCATTGGCACAATGGGAATACTTTAAAACTCACTCAATAAATCTAGGAAAGGGTGATGCTTGTTGCTGGGTAAAACCGGATGAAAGACTGTTACTCACGAGTAAAATCACAATGAATTCTTAGACCGCAATTCACTCAGCTCAACTTAATGAATTCAATGACACGATAGTGGTTATTACGTTAACTATTAATCACGTAGCCCGGTGTAAATATAAGATTTCAGGTTGTTCTCGTGTGTCCTCTGTTTATACAGGGTGCAGCAGAAAATAATGCGAAAATGTTCAAACTTGAGTAGCGGGTTCATTCGTGTAGCTAGTGACTAATTTATGTCGAGAGTGTATTTGTTTATGTTTACCTGTAAGTGCTGCATCCAAACATTCTATTTGTTTTATTGCATATTCGTCAAAATGTTCACGAAAGAAGTGATCACCAGTTTGTTGCTCGCCCAGAAGAAGCCGAAAGAGATTGCCAAAGTGGTAGGCTGCCATTTGACAACAGTTTACCGCATAAAAAAATCCCTGCAGGATGGCATCGGAAGCCGGGAAGCGGACGTCTACGCTTTGCACGCACGCCGAACGTCGTCAAATCGGTCCGTGCAAAAATTACTCGCAAGCCGGTGCGTTCCATAAGAAAATTTGCAAAGGCAGCCAATATTTCGGAGAAATCCATGCGGAGAAGACCTGCATGCATCTTCCAGAGCCAGAGTGAAACGCCACTTGATTACGGACCGGGTCAAGGAACTACGAGTAACTCGTTCCAAGAGATCGCTTTCCTTGTTGAAGAAGGAAAAAATGATAATCCTGTTCTCCGATAAAATGCTTTTCACCATCGATGCTGTGGCCAACAGCCGCACGGACCGGTTCATTTCACCGCAGAAAATGGAAAACGTTCTGGAAAAAGTGAAATCCAAATTTCAAACCAAACATTCGGTTGGTGTCATTATGTTTGGCTCGGTGGCGTCCAACGGTTTGAAAATGCCGCCTGTTTTCATTGATGCTGAAGTTAAAATCAATACCGAAGTGTATATCGGTATTTTAAAGGACCAAGTGCTTCCCTGGGTGAAGGTCAACTTCTCCGAGGACCAAAACGTTGTCCTACAGCAGGATGGAGTGCCGGGCCACACGTCCAATCGAACCCAACGATGGTTGAACGATAACATGAAGTTTTGGCCGAAGGATTTGTGGCCACCTAGCAGTCCAGATCTTAAACCGTTGGATTATTTGATTTGGGCATATGTTGGAGCACGAGCCTGCAGAACATCACACCCTAGTGTAAAAACCCTGAAGTCAACCATAACACGCACATGGCAGTCAATGTCGGAGGGCTACGTCTGAAAGGGTCTTTCTAAAAAATTCTTCAACTTTCTTTGGTACACCGGTCATCAGATTCCTCCACTGTGACGATTCTCCGGTATCCTCCGATACGCCCGCTGTGACGATTCTCCATCTGCTCTTGAAATCATCGGTATCATTTGTTTTCTTTTTAGTTTCTATTAGGCAATGTTCTGGACTTCTCTATTAGGCAATGTTCTGGACAGTTTCTGGTGGATTGGCTGTTTTTGGCATGTATTTCCTCTTGTACTTTATACTATTCCAGGATGGATTTCGTATAATGACAAAAGGCCAAATTAGGCCAAAACAGAGCTGAAGAGTCGTGGCTTCTGATAAACGGTAGCAATCGCTTTTGCAGACTTTCTTTCTCGTACACATACTTATTGATAGTGCGGGTAGAGACGAAACTTTAAGATTTTCGACCACAACTATATATGGCCTGCCAAATCAAATACTTCTGCGGGAATTTGGCCACCTTCTTTGCCCGGAAATGCTCGTCAACGGCGTTTCTTGACATTGCGTTATATAACACCAGACCCGGATGCTGTTAAAAGTCTTCGAGTATGTATGTTTCGTCATCCATTATGATACAAGGAAATGTTAGCAAATAACTAGTGTAAAGTTTCTCCGCACAACTTTTTGCATTAAAAGTTTGCTTGTCATCACGGTTGGGCACCTTTTCACTTAGTACGCCTTCAATCTTTGTCTCTGCTTCGCTTTTTGTGCGTATGATTTTGACTTCCCAACTTTGCGAGCCACATTTCGCACAGAAAGATTGGAATTTTTCTCAATAATATCTATCACCTTCTTGTCCATTTGTCGGGAACATACTTTTCGTTTGCTTCCACTTCCAAACTTCCGATTCACAGTCAAGTGCTGGTCAAATGATTTGAAAACACAAAACACAGAACTCTTCGGTAAGTTTTAGTTTCTTGGCAAGATTCCGTACCTATAAATTCGGATTTTGCGCAGTTGCCACAACAGCCGGGAAGTTGTTCAGTGACATCGTGATAATTGGGTGGATTTCAACAACAACCACCTGAATCCACCCAATAGATGTTCTTTTTTTTATAATTTTGAAGAGGGAGCTTAAGACGACTGGGGGTGCGTCCAGTTTTGAGACAAATTTGTCAATTAATTTTAAATTATATTGTGCTATGAAAGAGCAAACCAAAAATCTTTGTTATGATAGGTTTATCTTTTTCGTATGTCCTTTCATCCTAGGGGTATGTGTGATTGAGTCTTTGGTCCGAATTTACTGAAATTCTATAAACTGTTTTGAAATGTACAGCATGTTTTGTATCTTTTATTTGGTTTGATAGTTGCTGAATTTTGTAATACCTATTTTATATTTTTACCGTGTTCGTAAATAAAATATACAGATATCTGAATTAAAGTTTAATTTTTTTGTTATATAATTTCTGTATACTTTAAGTTTTTTTTAAATGAAAGAACGATCTGAACACTAACGAACTCGCAAATAGTCTAAACAGAAATTTAGGATACTATTTGTGTCAAAACATACGAACACAGTCCGGTAGTTCACCATTGGATAATAACCAGTCAAAAATTTAGAAAATCGACTTTCTAATATCCTTTTTTTAATATCCTACCAATAGCAAACACATCAATTAAGCGAAATTTATAATTTCAGAGTGCAATTTTCCCTTCGGAAGAGAAGTAAAGCCGTTGGTCCTGGCTCATATGTTGATGAGTGCGATATGTAGGGTCTAGGCAATGGAGTCGTCTTTCTGGTGTCGGTAGTTTTCACCACGTTGTGAGGAAATTGGACGACGGAAAATAAACGGATTAAATAAAAGAATTCAATTTACGTAATTTTAATAGCTTGTTACCGACATTAACCAATTGTTATCTATATGCCCTATAGGTTTCAACACAATATTAAAAGAGTAATAAAGCAAGTTTAAAAATAAGTGGATTTGAGATTAAATTGAATTTTTTTTGAAAAAGTTGTTCACAAAAATATGAAATTTCCATTTTATTGAGCGCAAACCATTTTTCCCCATAGAAGGTTCTATGTTCAGTTCCAAGTTAAGTTCTATGTTTTCACTAATATTTTCTTTAGTGTGATACTGCTACCATCTGTGTCCTTTGTAAACAGAGCGTTTGTTTCGTCTATTGTAATTATCAAGATGTAATAAGTTATTTTCATTGAATTAGTTGAGCTCTTCTTAAAAGCAGATCAACGAAGGTTCATAAAAATTCATTGTCATCACTTTGATTATTACAATCAAAGGAAAATCAAAAAAATCACACGAGAACAAATCAAAACTTTTTTATACTTCGACAGTGTATTGTCACATCAATACAAGTTCTTTTCTTTTCTTAACTTGATCGTGAAATGTCCATCAACAATATATTTTGGTCAAATAGTTCGACGATGTACCAATCGAATACGGAAAATTACTTATGCAGGTTTGCAAATCAAACAGAATCTGTACATGACCGAAGAAATAGATCGACTGATAGAACTGAATTGGTGAAATTGGTTTCGATAAACAGTGAAAAACTACGTTGTCCGAAGTCGTGTTGTGAAGAAAAATGATTTCTCTGAAATATAATGGCTCCTGGCTTAGGTTGCAGTTTATTTTACATTTCCGTGGATGGATTCTTCGAAAATATTAACGAAGCATTCTAAGTCACGTAAAAACGTAATTAGTTCCAGTTCAACAAGTTTATTATCAGTATTAACCTTCACGTGAACAATCGATTGCCGATAAATTTCTTCCTTATTTTAATGCAAATTAACTAAAACAACAATCAACCATAATAAACGACCCGTCCGATGAAACACACACGGATACGAAGCCCGAAACTGTCATAAATCTGCATTATCCTTTGAAATGGCGTCGTCGTTCATTCGGTCCCTCGCTCGTTGATGTTATTTTTCCGCTACGGCTGCTGTCTAGATAGACCGCGCCATCGTCGTCGTCGTGTTCAATTTACCTCTTACCTTTTTCTCCAACCCCTGGCCCTGTCCGCTGTCAACCCCAGCGGGGTGATGATAGCATCAGGGTGTAGGTATTTTACCCATATTTTTAAGTCTAACGGTCTAACTCAGGCATTTTCGAATAAATTTGCTAGGGTCTATCGTTCTATGTACGTATGTGCAATATATGTATTAAAACTAACCCTCACGGAAATAGTTAAACAACTTTTCGATCCTGTTTGGTGTTCGATACATAGCATGTGTATGCCGTATATAGACGAAAGCGACGGGTGACAGTTACAATTTGTCAACAATCAAAGCGCAGTGGATGCAATTTGAAGGGTCTTTCGGTTCGCTATGGGACGTCCTCGTGTGTATACAGTATTGTGAAACTGAAGGGCGAAATGAATTTATTCCAAATCACGCCTCAACGCACGTACATTTTCGGCTATTCGGAGTGAATGGCAATATGACATAGGTAAAAAAAAAAGTCTAGCTGTAGCACCATTCAGAAGCCAGATGGGTGATCGTGATCGTGACAAAGAACATGGCGGATTGAGGTTTGATGTGCCGATTGTTTTTCTCGCTTCAAGAGAAACAGATGGAATGCATTTTTGCAGATGTTGTGACATTCAACCGATTTGGATGGAAATGTTGCTTTTTTATATTCGAATTGATTTCTATCATTACAACAACAAAAAACAAACATTAAATTGAACGAATACCGGCTTCAGCACACTTAAAATGTTGGCTAAAGATTGCTAGTTGAATTGACAGCAGAATTGACATTTGATATGGTGCTGACGTGAAGAAATTTTATTTCACTGATACCCATATCAGTTCAATCGTTCCTAGCATTTCTACCGTAAATATTCAACAAATGTTGTTTATATGACACAACAAAAATCAGTAAAGGAAAAGATTGATGGAGGTTCTGTGGATATGTAGTTACAAACCAAAGATACATATAGTTCCGCAAAAACTTACTGACTTTTATCAAACGATTTGTACTGGAAACTATTTTTCAGAGATTTCAGAACTTGACAGTCGGTGATGGTCGAACCTACAAGCCTTATGATGTAGTTTGTTTGTTTTCGTAGGCAACATGCTTATAGAAAATACTTATAAATTATAAGTTATAATAAACAACATTTAAGTTATAATAAACAACATTTTAAACAATCATTAGAATCCGTACCTGCTGATGTGAAGAGCTGTAATAGCACTTAGTGGGTGAAATAACTACGCAATTGCTATTCTTGAACAGATTCTTGTTTAATGAGAGTCATTACACAACTTTAGATTAGACACAAAACAACACTTCCTACAATTATTATTACACATTAACCATTCTGTGCCATTGGCGGAATTTAAGCACGATCAAACGCGCACTCTTTTGCCAGTCAAAGTGGTGGATTCAGTCCCGTCTTGACCCACCCCGCATGGGGATGTGTGGCAAAAGTGTGTGTGTTTGCTTCGAAATACTGCTTACCAAAAGCCCTACGTTCAATTTCAAACTAATTCTATTCAAGTACACAACCTGCCGAACGTTATCGGACCTATCGATACTTTCTATTCTCATCTTTGGTTCTAGCAGAAATTGTTGTCCACTACTGGGATCCCATGATGATGGAAAGATGCATCCAATTTCAAAACATTATAACAATTCCGAATTTCACGGCTGGCATCTATCAATTCAATCATGCAACCATAAATAAGTGTCATTAATAGAGAAGACTCCGTTTGATGATTCGTTATTTAAGAAAAGAGAAACGTAATTGATTCCATGCATTCAATCTAAATTTGTTACAGAAGGTGCTGCCGTAGATTATAGAATCTGTAGTGCTTAAAGTGTAAAACTCTTAAACATTTTTTCACAAATTTCACAATCGCACTTTTATAAATGAACTAATGAGATTATATGGTATGTAACAACCTTGAACTGTTTACGAGACTTGAAGCTTTCTACTAGTCTCATACTTTGTACAAGTAAATTGCGAAAATGATAATGAAAAATAATTAATTTCAATCTGATGAAACCCATCTTAAGCTTATCAAATTGAGAACTTTGAAACAGCGTTGTGAATTCACAACGGTTTTATTTCGCAGCGAATTGTTCAAAATTCAAAATAAAATACCTCATGAGAACTAGGAATGCCTGAAACATTGACTAATCCCCTAATATGGGAATTTAAATAGAATATCGACCTGTTATATTCAACACTGTTAAACTATTAAAGGCCGTTCACATAAAAATCCGGACATACAAAAAATATTTTAGAAATGTTTTTGATTCATATTATTTATTTATTTTTATAGATAAATATGATACTCAACTCAACTGCATACAGATTTATAGGGACTGCTTATTTCCATAAGCTGTTGCGCACACTTTCTTATTCACTTCTTTCATCAATCTTTGCACGGTGTCCTTGTCAATTTTCTTCGAAGTAGTAATCCACTTAGAACGAAATTCTTGCATCGTTGGTACCTCTCCTCCAAGCTTTTTGATGTTTCCGTTAACCATTGACCAGTATGTTTCAATCGGGCTGGGAACAATTTGGTGGATTATAATCCTTGAGAACGTAAATAACGTTATTTTGCTCATACCAAGTGATTGTATTTTAAGCGCAATGACAGCTGAGGATTGAGTCGCATGTTTTCTCATGAAAGGTAAGAGCCGCTTTATGAGGCATTCTTGCCGGTAAATCTCAGCGTTTACGGTACCTGTGGTTACGACAATTAGAAATATTAGCCAACAGGAATATAATGCTTTCCAGACCAGATATTTTTCAGGGAGTTTGGTTTTATACTTCCGTTTCTGATGTTCAGGGGCATCTTTCCGGCTTGCAAAATTTAGTTTTCAAGAGATATTTGAATTTTTTGAAGCAGTATGTGTCGTTATCCATGACAACACAATGGAATTTGTTAAAGTGAAAGTTGTTCAAAAAGCTTTCTGGAGCGTGTTTTTACAGATTTTTGTTGCTTTGCGTTACGATCTGGGTATGTTTGAGCTTTGAATAATCTCAATTCAGGCTTTGACTTTACTTTTTTCACAAAACCGGTTGACATTTACACTTTTTTTTCGCAACTGTCCGTGTTGACACCTTCGGGTTTGCCTGAAAAGTAGCAAGGACTCTTTTCTCCTTCTTTGTGTAGCTTTTTCCATGTTCACCACCACATTCAGCTTTTCTTTCGACAGTAAGACCCTCTTTATAGCGTTTAATCACAGCTGCAACAGTTGATTTTGGATGATATTGAATAGACCAATAGAATTGAATTAATAGAAATTTTTGTGCAATACAATAGTTCACATGGCGTCATCTTGAATACAAAATGTGTTTTTGTAATCAATATGTGTGATTCACGGTTGTCTATGTATTAGTTATGTACACAACAAGTTTCGTTCCGTTTTGTAGTGATTTGACTAAGAAACAGGATAAATAATTTGTCCGGGTTTTGGTGTAAACAGCCTTTAACTTAGCTATGTCGCTGCATAAACTAAATATTTTTTTTTTAAATTTCATTTCGTTCATCGTGTGTATGTAAAACCATAGCTCATTCGGTGAAAGAAAAGCTACAAAAACATTAAAGATGCCATATGAACTTTCTGTATATCTGTTATACAATTTTATCTAATCTTATCTAGTACAAACGGAGCAAGTACTAAGAAGTATTCTGGAAAATTAAAACATTAGGTAACTCGGTATAACTTTGATTCACAATGAAGGGTGTCCACGGTGTTATTGTTGTTGTTGCTTTGTTCTAACGTGACTTTTAGACTGAGTTTAGTTAGCCACTGCCAGAGAGACAACCTATACCCTACGTATCGAGCTAATAAACACATGAGCCGGGACCAACGGCTTGACTTCTCTGCCGAACGAAGACGTAATCAGAGATTTTTCGTCTCAGAAAATTCCACCGGTGCCGATTGGCCGAATTGATACCAGACCGACTGGGATGAAAGCACCATTCACGCTTCCCACAACACAACCGGCGCCGTTACTTATGGTATAGTTACATCACTTAAAGGAAAACTGTAACATTTTACTTATTGAGTTAATTTCAAAGAAATTTTGGGTGAATCGATCTCAGCGTGTATTGTTTACACTGCGTGAGGTGAAATTTTTAGTAGTTTTGAAAATACACTTTAGGAGGAAGGAGGATAGGAGGAGCGTGAGACAATCTTGTATACTCACCTCCAAAACCCACATCTTTCTACCATAGCGGTGGAACCCAACAATCGACTGATTCTCGTATTATACAAGCTTTTGGAGAACTTTTAACTGTCGATCGGGGGCAAGCGAGTGGAGGAAAAGGTGTTCCGTTCAATGTTAAGGATCACAAGCGACCTTCAAACGTAAGCCAAATGTCGCGAAAAAAGTGCGTTTGGCAAAAAGCATCATGCAACAAGTTAAGAAACGAGCAGAACTACGTTTGTTCAATGTTCAGAATATATCAAAATTAAGTGAGTTAACAGCTTAGAGAAGCTAAGCTGTTAACACAAATGTTGAAAAAATCACACTGCTGTATCATAGGTGATAAGACGTAGGTAAAAACGTACGTAAACCTGGGTCAGGTCTGACTTTGACTCGCGATTTCCGAACGAAAACGGATCCGTAGTCGAGTCAGTCTGATGATATTAGTGCAAAACATTAATATAAACAAACATGAACATTTTATTTTGACAGTTCATGTTTGTGTGTATTGGTGAATCCTGGTTGGACCTTGAAAAAAGATGATAGCGAAACTCATCTATGTTGGGTCGGATCCAGAGCGGATCCAGATCCAACTCGATTGAATAAAAATACGCGTTGACAGCTGCGTGGACGAACCTAGGGCAAACCCAGTTCCGCACTTGCAATATTCGAACACGACATAAGTGTCACAGTTGCTTAGGAAATGCATGGTTTGGCGGGTGATTTGTTCATGCGGAAACTGGAGTAAGGTGCAGATTCTAGCCTTGTTTTTGTTGTTGCTAATAATACACTCTCCCTGGACGTTTCATAACAACGGTTCATCGACTTATGTTTGCCGAGTAGTTCTAACTGGTACAATTATACCGTGGACATCCTTTGTTTAGGTTTCATTTCTTATATATGACAGACACCAAGTAGCAGCTTTGTTTACCGCACAATTCTTGGCGCAGCGATGATGCTGAAAAGTGATCAGATTGTGAATATAAAAATTCAAACAGTTTCGTGTTTCGTAAGTCTACAAGGGTGAAAGAAATGAGTTCAGTGAGCAATAGTCAGCTTCAAATGCAATGGAATAACGAATATATTCTCATACAAATTGAATATACATTAATTCATATTTGATTACTGATTGAATTCATTGAAAGTCAATACTTCCCAGATAAGGTACAAGTACTCAGATACATTACGTGTCCCATGTAACATTTTAGTTTTATCGTGGTTCTGTAGCATTCTCCCAGGCTGAATCATGGTCTTTACAACCTTCATGAAATCCAAATTATTACTCCCCCTCTAAGCCTTTGCCAGCTTCAACTGTTTCATGACTTCCATGTGCATCTCGTCCCATATTTGCTGAATTACGGACTTGAATTTTGCCAAAGTAGATACCTTCTGCTCGTTGACCTACGACTGTATTTATGACCACATATTCCAGTACATATTCCAAGTGAAATGAGATCTGGTGAACTCCAGAGGCTATTCATCGTTGGTGGAAAAGTCCGCCAAATTCTCTCTGCTCAAGATTTACCGTGTAAGATAGTATTCCATCTTGATTGAACATGTAATGGCCATTTCAAAACATTGACCGGACACATAGTATAACAACATTCTCCAAAATTTCCGTTTACTAATAAATGGCGTTAAAACTAACGTCTATTTCAATGCAACTGAGCGATATTGCCGCACTTGCTCATGAACGACTGTGGCACTACTGAAGGACAAATAGGTTCTTGTCGGAAAATACGAACTCCTCCCCGTGCCGCGATAGAATATTCTCGCTCTGTCGGGCCTTTCTTTTTCCCAGTTCATGTAAACTCCATGAACTTTTCGTTTTTTGATCCAGGCATAAGGATCTTGTTTAAGAATGCTGTGCATGAGATTTTTGCCGGATCTATTTCCAGGAGATTTTAATTGTTCGCGCATCTCTCACCGAGCGAGGTTGGTCAGATCTCTTCCGGTTATCCAATGAAGAAGAGCCACGGTAACTTGTCATGGTTCGATACACGAGATCGCGCTTCACACATAGGTTTTTCAGATCTTTGAAAACGGCGCGTGGTCGCTTACCTTTCAAAATCCTTTTAAAAACCGCGTCACGAAATGGCACCATGTATGCGAAATAAAAACACTGAGCGAGAACAAGCAAAAATGGCACGTATTCATTTGCACTACCCAAAAGAGAAATGCACCACCACTTTCGCAATATCTGTGGCGTAGTTAGACGACCACATCGAATAGAAAAAGTGTATGAGAATATTTTTGACCCCAAGTGCTTTTGATGCAATTTCTATACGTGATAAACTTTGTTAATGTACATATATAGGGTATGTGTGCCTATATGTAGCGGTTGATTTCAATTTATTTTATATTTTTATAACTACTCATAAGGTTTTTGAGATGTTAGAAATATTCGACTAGTTATACACCTACTTAGATTAGTTTAATAAGGCGCTTGGCAGTATTTGGCGCATTCGTCCGTGCCTTGAACTACCCCGCAGTGGGATGTTAGGCAAAGAAATGCGTGCTTGGTTCGAGTACTGCTTTATCCAAGCCTTTCACTCAATTTTAAATACTTCTAATAAATTTTGACAACCTGCCGTACACCGACGGAATTATGCACATTTTCTCTTCATATCTTTCATTTCTAGCAAACATTACTGTCCAAACTTGGGGCCTCATGGTGATGAGCGAACATCTCCTTCTACACCACTCATTATGTTCTGTGCAAAAACTGCTGCATCTTCTTCTGTACGGAAGCCCGCTTTTTCTCCACGTCTTCCTCAGATTTGACCTCCTTGGGTTGCTTCCGTAGTGCTTGCTGCCAGTATTTTTCGATGGGCCTTTGTTCCAGTGCGTTGTGGTTCATGTGCTTGGGTACGAAAGTGACCCGGTTGGCTTCGTACAACTCCAGGACAACACTTGAATAGTGGCATAAAGCTAGATCCGGCCAGGGTACGTGTCCCCATATGAAGCGATCGATCTCGTATGCCCTCGTGTTGCTTCAATAGAGGAAGCAGACACTTCTGTAGACACTCTTGAGGTAGATCTCCCCGTTTACAGTCCCGGTAGTCACGAACGGCGCATCCCGTTTGTCACTTTAGCAGATCGCTGGCCAAATAATGTATTTTCGGAGCATCAAACTTGTGCTGGGCGGTGAAGAACAGTACATCCAGGAACTGCCAGGAACAATGAGGCTTCGTCAGCATCTGGGTGTCCAGTTTCCGGGCCCTCGACTTTCCGGCCGTATTTTGCCGCTCGTCATTTTCGTCGTTCCGCTTAAACGCTTTCACGACACGATTGTAAACCTGATCACTAATAGAACATCCAGTCTGACCGCATTTCACCTTCTATTTGACTCACCGTTGACTGCAGGATTCCAAGTTGTTTTCCGATGTCCTGATGAACGGATTGAGGATTTGCCTGATGCTTGCGCAAAATCAATTCGCGACGTTGCATTTCAAGTGACGCCATTTTTCGATTTTTCATAAAACTGACAGCGATAAAAATACTTAAAAAAAACACTCTTAACTACTTTTACCTAAATTTTCAAGAAAAAAAAACCCAATGCGTAATTTTTTACAGCATTTTTTCGTGATGCGATTTGATGTTGGACACCCTTAAGCTTATTGCCAACCCCAGCTACGAAATACTCTTGCACAGTTATTTATTGAAAGCTTTCGATAACTGGCACTACTTTTGCATTTTTCTGATTGTGAGGCAGGTATAATCATTAGAGTTGTTCGTGAAATCGAATCAGCTCCAACCCATTCAATCGATTTCAAATAAGGTCCTCCCTTTTTTACCAAAATTTTAGATCATTTGGTTGCAAACTTGAGTTGTAGCCCTTTGAAGTATCTATTTCCCTACACGCAGAACATTTTATTGTAGATTCAACAATGTTGTGGTATCTCATTGCTAATAATATCCATAGTTTTCAATCTGCAATATTGTTATTTGTACACTAAACATTGGTTTTCGACATTTCTCTATTGAATCAATAAAATTATTGTTGAATTGTTAGCTGGAACATTACTGATTTAATAATAAATATGATCCATTAAAAAGGGTTTATAAAACAATAAACATTTGTTGAAGCTACAAATATTGTTACTTATTGTTCTTTTTCTAATTTGAAGAGAATAATCAAGATAACTAGTTGTCCTGTTGTAACTATCACAATAATACGGGAAAGCATTTACTATACTGGAAATTAACATCTCATTCCGTTGTCATCTATTGATCTCAGCAATCCACTTCGAACTCAGGAATAGTTCTTCCTCTCTTTGTTTCATAATCGTCTTTATATTTCATTGTTGTTCAGAAAATTTACAAAGATGTATAGCTCTTATGTTGCTGCTAAACTTCAAATTAAAACTTTTCTATAAAATATTGCATCCAAAGCAACAAATAAAAATGGTTCAACTTGAACCTTATCATTAATTTTTCAGCTTCTCCACTACAATTTCAGCAGCTTCTGATTAAACGAAACCATTTTCTGACTTTATAAATCTCCCAATGCTGGTATTTGTGCAAATAATGTACTCTAAGCTAAAATTTTTAGATATTTATGAAAAATATAGTAATGTGTTATAAGAATATAGAAAAAATGTACATAAGAAAATATTTTTAATTCACTTAAGGAGTGTATCGAATATAAGCTATCCACATACATTTGCGTTGTACGCATGTATTTGTGATGGTTTTTTATGCTCTGAACACTGCATGCTGTGCGTTTGACTGTCAGCTTTCTTTTGTTTACTTGTTTGTGCGGTTCAAATTCTGCATATTCAAAATGTCGCGTATTGAAAAGGATGTGAAAATTAAGGTTCTGGCCACATGGCTAATTGAGAAGGGTATTACTATGCGAAAATTGGCGAAGCGGTTTGGAATTCATCATGCGAGTGTTAAAACCATCATTAATAAGTTTGGGGAACACTATTCTTTGGATGAGCTACCAGGAAGAGGCAGAAAACCCGGTTCTTCCAACCCGAAACTGGAGCAGAAAGTGGTATCTCTAATCATGAAGAACAAATCAATGTCAATACGTGATTTGGCCAAAAAAGCAGGAACGAGTGTCGGAATGATCCAGCGTATCAAGAGGGGAAACCATCTGAAGACCTACAAAAAGCAGAAAATCTCTAAACAAAGTGCAGAACAGAAGAAGCGAGCAGCAACAAGGGCCCGGAAATTGTATTCGCGTCTTTTGCAGCGTCCGGATGCATGCGTTTTGATGGACGATGAGACCTGTGTAAAGTTGGACTCAAAAACCCTTCCAGGTCCACAATACTTTACTGCCGTCGTTGGGGAGGATGTGAGCGATGCGGACAGGTCGATTCAAGTGGAGAAATTCGGTCGAAAGGTACTGGTATGGCATTCAATATGTTCCTGTGGTTTGAAGTCAACCATTTTTTACACTACCGGAACTATAAATGCGGAAATCTATCGATCTTAGTGTCTTCAGAAGAGATTGCTGCCTTTATATAAGAAGCATAATACACCTCCACTGTTTTGGCCGGATTTAGCGTCGGCTCACTATGCCAAAACCACTCTCAATTGGCTTGCGGAAAAGGGTATAGATTTCGTTGAGAAAAATATCAATCCACCAAATTGCCCTCAGCTTCGACCCATCGAACGTTACTGGGCAATCGACACTGAAGAAGTCTGTAAGTCACAGAAGAAATATTCCAACCTGTCAAAAGATATGCTTTCTATAGTGGAATTTAATAGAATGGGCTCGTATTTACTAGTGATAGTTTAAATAATGTTTCAGTTTTTTTTTAGTTTTTTTAGAGAGTTCAAGTGAAGTGTTAATTTTCAATTTTCCTAGTTTTCCAAAGAAAATATTGGTAACCAAGCAATCCTTTTGTTGCTGATTCAACAGTTTGTTGATTTGTTTTTACTAATTTTTGTTCTGTGTGTATGTCACAATACCAAAGAAAAACTAGAAGGTTTGGAACAAAAAAAGCTTAAATTTAAGGAGGATAGTCTGGACCTGATATGAAATCAATTAAGTGGAGCGAAGCTCAACCGATACTTTGCACCATTTTCATCGGGTAATTAGGGCCCAGGGAGTCGAATAATGTTCCTTTACGAAAATGATAACCGACTGAGCAAAAGGAGATTCAACACAAATTCTGTGATATTTAATAACTTCCGAAATACTTAGCTGAAAATTTTGTATTTACAATGTTCGTTGTATTTACAATGTTCGTTGTATTTACAATGTTCGTTGTATTTACAACGAAAGTAGAACGAATCGTAAAAACACAATGTCTACTCGCTTCGCTTCTAGATTCTGGCAATATTCATAGAAAAGTAGTGCTCAAGAATTATAAGAAAGTAAACTCTTTATATTAAATCCACTCGGCATGCAAAATTATACCATAAAACGGTCTGAAATAAGGGTCTACTAATAAAACAACACATTCCAGCTTCGCACCAGCCTTTTGACGATTCTAAAAGAGTGAATATTTTGCAGGTGTGCTCACACGTTTAAATGTGTTTATACTCATCTGTTTCGTACAAGAAGGCAACCTCGCAATGCACGTGCAGCCTTGGATTTGGAAAAGTGTCCACGCCTGTGGCAGCTTTCCATGCGCCGAGAAAAATGTATTTACATAACTTGAGCAGCAAATTGCGGACGACGTCGGTGCGTGGCATCACCGCACAGCAACAGTCAAAGGATAATCTTTCAAACGCTGGCGGCACAATTTTCTCGCTCATTGGCCACTGTTGGCGTCGGGTGTTTGGTGTCATGTTTTGATAGCAATTAATTTTTCCACTCTAATTGAGATGAAGGAAGGCAGACGACGTCGATTTTTCCAGTATTCGGTGCAGCGAGGGTGGCAAATTAAGTGTAAATATTTACTTTTCGCACCCACAGTTGAAGTTAAAGCATTTTAATGCTTTCCTATTCTGAGTTGTTTGTGGATAAATACCAAAAGTGCTGCAAAAACCACCCTCTTGTTGTGATGGAACGTTGACCAAGCGGCCGGCGGCGGTGGGATGCGGCTGTGATGTGACGAGTCAGTCACGTGGCCTAGGGTTATTTGTAAGGTTTTTTTTTCTCCAGCTTTCGAGTAGGTAATTGATATTCAAACAGAACGATACAAAAAAGAGCAAAACAAACCATAGTGGAAACGTATGGGAAAGAAGGGCTGGAAGTTAGAGACCGTTGGAAATCAAGTGTAAGCAAATTCTCCGTTGGACGAGCCGCGTTCACCGGGGGAAGTGAACCTTAAAATTGAAACTTGATAGTTTTCCGATTTAGATGGTGTGGTTACCGTATTTGGATCAGTTGACGGAACGGTGGCTTCCACACGTCTGGCATTCATTTGGCTTTGATGCGATCGATGAAGGCACGTTTTTTTTACGTTTTGCTTTGTCAATATGTACGAGCAATGCATGCATCGAATGTGTGAATGCTGAGGAAGGTTTGACGACCCACAGTAGAAGGTTGCAAGGTTCAAATATAGAAAATTTCGAAGATGATACTAAATGTATTGAATCAGAGAGATTGAAAAAGTTTCGTTTCAGTTTAGAAGGCAGTTTGTTTTGATTGATCAATTTACATCATGAACATTCACATCAATCGTCCTAAACCTATTTGTATCGTAGTAGGTTTAGGAATTAGTGTTAACTTCATCTAGACAAGGCGAAATGAGACAAATTACTTAAGTTTTCTTCTTTTCCTTTCCTATAGGAGTGAACCCACGGAAGCAACGGCGAGAACGGACTACCTTCACCCGTGCCCAGCTGGATGTCCTGGAGTCTCTGTTTGGTAAAACGCGCTACCCGGACATTTTCATGCGCGAGGAAGTTGCAATGAAAATCAACCTGCCCGAATCACGAGTACAGGTATGTGAAAACTTCTTATATAGAATTAAATTATTGGTAATGTAATCTTGGTTTACAATAAAGTTTCAAAGCTGCAAGCTCTGTATTTATGATGCATCTTTCTTTCAAAACGTATTGCTTATCACAATAAGCTTATTACCTGCACTTAACTTAGTGCTCCAAATGCACTTCCACTGAAGAGTGGCCAAATTGATCATTTTTTCAGAACAGAACATTTTCGGATCTATTTAGTTACACCTGCACAAAATAGGGAGACGATTGATTATAACTGGATATTCCGCATTGCGTTTGAAATTTGTTTGAAAAAAAAATGGACAAACGTACTTTTTTGTTTTTAAGTCTGGGAACTATTTTTTCTAGAACGCCACTAGTTATATAAAAGTTTTATCCAGGATGTGTCTAACAACTTATTAGAATCCAAACAAAACCAATCGAAATTGATGCGTTACTTTAAAAATAAGTTATATATTGGTCATTTTCAGATGAATTTTTTAATTTAAGAATTATACTTTTTCATTTGAAAATACCGCAGTATGTGGATTAAGCATTACCCTTTGTATTAACTCTATGAAACTGGAGTGAGAAATATTTGTTTTCAACATTGTGAGTGCTTTTTTCCGGACTATATTCACAACCTTTGTAAAAATTGAATTCATGATCCTTGCGAAAGTCAAGTTCCATGTTAGAACTCAGCACACATTTCCGATGCAGTTATCTGAATATCAGTGAAAATGTATTATTTTTTCTAGAGCGCATTTATAGAGTACACTACTCTCTGCGTGACCTGTCAGAAAAAGGCAGATTGGATCTTCCAACCCGTAACGGGTCCAGATCTCTAATTAAGAAGAACAAACCAATGTTGATATTGGCCAATAATGCGGAAACCAGCGTCGGAATGATCCTTTTTTTTTTTTTTTCAAGATACGGAACAACCTGAAGATCTTTAAAAAGCAGAAAATCCACAAGTGCAGAACAAAAACAGCATGCTGTAACGACACCTATGCCGACGAGAGCTGAGTTTGCCTAAAATTAAGAAGAATTGGTTCACGGAAAAGGGTATAGATTTAGTTGAGAAAGAGTTCACCAAATTACCGTCGGATTTTCGGCCCATCGAACGTTACTAAGTGATTGTGAAGAGGGTCTTAGACTGGCTGGTAAAACAAATGGAAATATGCAGGAATTAGTTAAAAAAAAATGTGTTAAAGCTTTCCAACTAATGTGAGACACATTTGTCCGGAACATAAAGAAAAGTGTTCGATCAAAAAATTGAAAAATTCGTCAAGGAGTATTACTAATTTCGTTCGGCCTTTATAATTTCAAGTTCAACGTCGTTCAATAAAGGAAAAATCGTTTGTTTTAATATAAAGAAGTTTGTTTATTGGTTTGAAAGAAAAGTATGTGGATAACTTTTGGCGATACAGTCCATAGAGTTGCTTTGGTTTAACACAAACCAAACATAGTTTCTGCGGTCTTAACCTGCTGATTTCTGTCTTTGAAATATTTTTTTACTACTGAATCCATCTTTTCCAACCTTCACGATCAGATAGTATGGTTGATTCTTCAAGAACAATCGGACAATTAAAGGGTGTTTCGATCAAAATTTGGTCAAACAGTAATGTGTGTGAGTCAATCAAAGTTTTTATTAATAAGGCAAATTCTTTTTCTTTTTCAAGTTCAGTTAATACAGAAAACAGGAGAAAATTCAGCTAAGCTTCCCTTTTACCGAATGCGAATAGCCGGATCTTTCGTTTCACACCTGCCACAAAATTTTGTACAGTCTCCTTGTCCACTTTATTCGCCGCAGAACGCCAGTTTACCTTGGCTTGTTTCTCGTTCACAACAGCTTTTTGAGTCTTCTTAAGGTTCCGCTTGACGATGGCCCAATATTGTTCGATTGGGCGAAGCTCTGGTGTGTTGAGAGGGTTCTTGTCCTTGGGTACCACTTGTACGTTGTTGGCAGCATATCACTCCATGGCCTTTTTCCCATAATGGCAAGATGCCAAATCGGCAAAAATAGAACGGAACAGTTGTGTCGCTTCAGGAAAGGCAGTAGACGTTTGTAGGCACTCGCTCAGATAAATTTCCTAGTTGACGGTTCCGGGCGCAATGTAAACGTCGATTTTCAAGCCACAGGTAAAGATGGCCTGCCACACAAGATATTTCTTCACAAACTTTGACAGTTTAATGTGCTTGAAACGACAGTTTAATGTGCTTGGTAAACGAAATCTGGAAAATAGTGCGAGGCGGTTAATGCATGAGCAGTTTATTTAATTTTTCGGTTTATTATTCGTTTTTTTCCATACATCTGTTCTCCCGGTGGACAATAGTATTGTTTATTTGTTTATTTGTTTATTTGTTCATTTATTCATTTGTGGTTAGGCAACAACATACCAAGTTTAGGTCCTAATGGTATTGGTTTAAAAAAAGAAAAAGAACATTACATATAAAAACGTTTACACAATATCTTAGTCTAGTTATGAAAAAAAACTATTCATACGTTTTTCTGAGGGGAGGCATAATTTCAAAAAAATATATGGTGAAAAGTCTACGAGGAGGGAGAGGGGTTGATCTAAGATTTTCAAAAATAAGTCTACATGGTTTATGAACAGGCCCTTATCTTAACTCCGTGCGTCAATTGTTGCAAAAACGGTGGAAAATCTCCGACGAAGTACATTCCGCATCAGATGACGCCACCGTATTGAACATTCGCTGCAACCCGTAGATAGCGCTACTCAACCCATAGTTGGTGCGGCGAAAAGGAAGCCTCAGCATTAAGTTGTTTCGCATTGGCCTTGGTTGAACATTGATGTTGATTTGTTGCAGGATTGTTACGCAGTCGGTTCATCTTTGCAGAGTACACCCAAAAGTTAAAAAGGTGGCTAAAAATGCAATTGCGGTTTTTGCAATCATACCTTGAGAAATCCGCATGATTCAGAAAAGGCAATTTTGCCCATCATGATCCACAAAGCATTTTATAGTATAAACGAAGCCATGCAAGTGTGTACAAGCGGGGTTAACAAAGCCCCAAGGACAGAACTTAAAACTTTATTATAAAATAAACACACTAAACACACCAAACACATTAAACACTTAAACTTAAACAGGAGCCCATTTGGCTAAAACACTTATAATTTAAATTAGTATATAAGACAAAGAATGGAAATAAAAACAAATTTAGTAGTAGTAGTGTGCAAGCGGTTGGCAACACACAGATTCCTCGAAACAAATTTATCGCTTTATGCTTAGTGCCGCGACAGTCGAAGCAACCGTTGGGTCTTTGTTCAACCGTCAACAACTTTTCGATATGGGTGAGGCAATACCACAGAATGCCGCAACGCTATTGGTCACTGTTAGAATTCCGCTGTCAAGTGTTCTATTTTTATTTTCACTCGTCATCACTCTTCGGTCTCCCTCTATTCAAATTTTCCCAACTTTATGAGATAAACGAAGCCTTGTAAGTGTGTGTGAGAGATATTTGCTTCATTGCTGTATCGCCGAGTGCCTCGGCAATCGAAGCAGCTTTTATTCCACTACTTTCATCTTGATAAAGTGGCTGAATGGTTACGACTTTTAGCCATGACGCAGGCGGCGTTGGTTTAAATCTCGGCTGCGTATAGTTAAACCTTACTTTTTTGGGAGCCATTGAATTTCCGGACTCCAATCTTATACTCAATACACTGCAGAACCTCATTCACACATTGAATTTTTCAAAGCGAATTGATTTGTTGTTTTTTTGCTCACGACCAATTATGAATTTTTTCTCAAAGTTACGATCCATTACGAGAAATGAAACAAAATCAAGCGAAGTTGCATTACAATCTTGCTTATTTATTTTGGGCGTATCGGCGACAGTACAGGCTCTACAAACGTCTCTACAGACTCGCAGAGGCTCCATGTTCACTAATCGCCAGTGACTTTCGTAGCTAAGAAGACAAAATGGGTATCTCCAAAGTAGTCTACGAAGCACGAGCCGTAGAAAACGACGTGGAATAGATTCGATTCGCTCGGCGCCATTATTATAGTACGGGCTCAGAAGTGCTGAACAGTACTCCAGTGTAGATCGCACGAGAGCAAAATAGAGTGATTTTAGGCAGTGGATGTTGCTGAAATTTTTCGTTAGTTTAGAATCCAGCTGAACACCTAGGTCTTTAACGCACAGCATTTGTTCGATGGTCGTGTCAAGAAAATTGTAGTTGAAAACAATTGGTTGTTTCTGCCGTCCAAAGGTTATGCCTGAGCACTTAGCCGGGTTGACCACTAATCGATTTATCACCAAAATCTGTTCCTGGTGGAAACGGCATTTGGTTAGTGAGCAGATACGCAAACATTGTTTCAGGTCATCGGTAAACGACAGTCGTGGTCGTCCGATAACAAGATGAACGTCGTTGAAGTAAAGAAGAAATATCAACGGTCCCAGATGGCTGCCCTGCGGTATCCCAGACATGGCGCAAACTTGTAGATTGAATGGCGCCTTAAGAAACTATTAGTTGACGCCCTGTAAGATATGAACGAAACTATCTTAAGAGATTCCCGTCAACTCCTAGCCTGTAAAGCTCCTAGCCCGTAAATCGCAATATCGTGGTTCAGTTTGTCGAATGCTTCCGTTACATCTGTGTTGATCACGTCCGTTTGGCATCGAGAAATCATACTATCAGTGATGTATGACGTTAGGAACAATAGATTTGTTGTTGAGGAAGGCACAGTTGAAAATCCGTGCTGATCGGCACTCAAAATCTGCTTACAATGTGCAAAAAGAGAGTTCCTTAAGTCGTCGTTGAAACACACTCAGATGGCGATGTAAAAGCACACGACTTAGTCGTTTGTATTCGTAGTTGAGTCTACTATAATAGCGTTTAAGCGACAGTGTGCGATATTTCGTGAATCTTTTGGGCCGTCTAAGCGTACGAAGACCGTTAGTCGTCCACGGGACCCAACATTCAGTTTAAACGATCCTTTTTGCGATGTGCCTGTAAATGACATAAGCCAGGACGTGGGAAAAAGTTTGAGCAGCGATATTAACGTCGGTTGGATCAAAAATGCTCTGCCAATCTAAATTAGTCAGTACGTCAGTCGAGCAACATTACGGACATAATAACCTGTCCATTTTAAATTTCATTCAAAATAACAGCAGCAAAAAAAATTGCACATAATTCAACATAACCGATTGTTTTTATTCCACAATAATAAAGATATCTACATTAAAAACAGTTGATTAAGATTTTAATACTTCTTTCTGTAAAATTCTCGAACTTTCTGTGACACGCCTACCGTGACGATTCTCCATCTTGTCTTGAAATCATCGGTATCATTTGCATCATTGCATCTTAGTTACGAAGAGTTTCCGCTTAACTAGAGCCCAGTTTTTCTAGGAGGTCAAGTATTTGACCTCCTGCACCTTATACCATTCCGGGACGGATTTCGCATAGTGAAAAGAGGCCAAATCAGGTCAACTCAGAGCGGGAGAGCCGTGGCCTCTGATAAACGGTAGCAACCGCGTTCACAGTCATTCTTTCTCGTACACATCTTTATTGTTAGTGCCGATAGAGACGAAACTTTTAGATTTTCGACCACAACTACATATGGCCTGCGAAATTACATTCTACTTCGGAAATTTTGACAGCTTCTTTGTCCGGCAATGTTTGGCAACGGCGTTCCTTTGCCGGAAGCTGTTTAAAGTCTTCAAGTACGTATGTTGTGTCGTCCATTTTGATGCAAAAAATTGTGTTTCATTTCGCATATGCCTCCGTCATGGCAGGACGGCCGAATGACTAGTGTTCTGTATTTTATTTCTATCCAGTATTAAATTCACAACGAAGGATCCTCGTCCGTGTGAGATCAGTGACTTTTTAATGATAAGTTCTAAAAATAAAAAATGTGACGCTTGACGATGCGCACTGTATATGTAATGACAATCATGTCCCAAAGCCTCAAACATGCCCTATGGGAATATTCCGGTTGGGAAACATATGTACGTATGCACACGAAAAAGAAAAACAGACATCACCCGATATTCGTTAGCATTAAAAATTGATGTTTCTGCTCTTCTACGACAGCTCTGCAGAACTTTACGAGGGTGCTGGGAGTGGTCGTGTGCCATGTTGATTTAATTTTAATTTTTAATCAATTTTCCATTTCGTTGGACGCGATCCTAACCTCATCTTTTTCCCGAAGTTTATTTCGATGAAAGCGTTGAATTTTGCCCTCGAATTGAGGGTGAATAATAAAGTGATAATCGAGGATTTGTTATTCATAGGGAATCACTTGGAATCCTTGCATAGGAAAGGAATCGTGTCACAACTTTTGCCAGCGTTGGAAAGTATGTTGAAGATGCGCTCCTTCTATGGGGGATTTGAATTTCACCGTCGGTTGACAGGGTAAATTAGATTTCACGAACGGTTACTGCCTGATGATTGAAAACGGAGATGGCAGAACCATTTGCTGGAGATTTAATTTTCAAAATACTCCCCCATGCTCTGCTAGCATCACGATTCCAATCGAAGTGAAAATTTCATCAATTAGTTCCACCAGCCATCGCCATTAGTTTTCTACTTTCCAGCAGTCTTGCTCTTGAACAAAGCTTCATTTTTATGAGCCTATTCTGACCCCGGTCAAAGTTAATTTCTGCGCAGCAACAAATCATCGGCAGCCGTGGTTGTCAATTTACAGATATATATTGAAATGACACAAAATGCCATTCAGCCTCGCCGCTTAAAAAGGCATTATTTTGTCTCCTTCTAGGGTTGTCCTGGCGGAGAGTATCGGCGCAGATTATCATAAACATAAATATGCCTATCGACGGCCTTTTTCTAACGTTGACGGCGCCAAAAAGCTTCAGCGCTAAATTGGCGGCAGCATCTGTCTCGCTCTCTGTTTGATCATGCATAGAATGGAACGGCGGCTGTATTTGCGCAAGAGATCAGCCAGAAATTGATCGATTTCTACCCCCCTAGAGCGCTTCCAACGATCGTCTCAAACAACCGTAATAATTGCATGGGTAAATACAACCACTCCCGAAAAATGAAACCTAAGAAAAGCGCAAGGAACAAAATAAACAGCAATGAGTTTGCGAAACCTCTGTATATGGGACATGCACTGTTGCTTCATGTTACGTGCTTTATCTCTTTTCTGGTCTCTCTCTGGTAGCACCCTTCAAGGGAAAAGGTGATAATGGGCCATCTCATTACGGACTTTCCAGGAATTGTCTTCTTTTCTGCCGAGTCAGGCCCGCAGTGATTGATCATCATGTTGGTCAAATTGCTCTCCTGGACGTCCTGCCTTTCACTTTGAAAACAAAGTTTCAAGGCAGATTGAGTTGTAAGCATCTACGTTATGATCCGGGCGGGATGTTTGTTTTTACGGAAGCTGACAGTTATTGTAATCATTCGGTTTGTTTGTTTTGTTCGATTGAAATAGGAGTTTGGTCAGCTGCTTGTCATACGATAAAGTTTAGAAATCGTGTCATCGTTCGGAAGAGATTCATGTTTTCCCATTGTCTCCAACAATCGAGAAAAGCCGAAGAGACCGAAGAGACCTTTTCCCGATCGTTCAGCTGTTCAAAATCCCTCCGCCAAAATATAACAGATTATTTATGTACAGCTCATAAGCAACTATTAGCAACGTCATTGAGACATAACGCCCGCATTCCTTGGGGACTTTTAACCCTCGTGTTCCAGAAGAAAACGGGGAAGTCATTTTTGCGGAAAATAAAATTTCCAGCTGCGTCAGGAACCGCAAAACGAGAGGCGACAGCTAGGGGACTTGGCGAATCGGAGAGAAAAGGTAATGATTTCGTAATCACGTTTTCATTACCCAAGCAAATAATCCTTCACGAAAGGAGGACGCTGCGGAACGGAGAAACTCGGAAGCGTTTTTGGGGGAGGAAAAGTAATAAAACCAAATGATTTGAAACAAATCACTGTGCGATATTACAACGAGGGGCTTGAGATTCGGTTGTGCTATTATTTTTTTTTTGGGGGAGGAAAGTCACCCTGAGTGGGCCTATAGCAGCGTATCGGTTTACAGCCAGCGGGACGATAGGTGGGAAATAGTGAACAAGTGCTGAGGAGGAAGGATATTGAATTACCTTTTGTACTTTTGAGAGTTCTTTAAACTCGTTGGTGGTTGAACGAGATTGCCTTTCTTCTTTTTTTTTACCTAGAATGCACTACACGACGTGTGGCATTTTTTTCGGCACCACAAAGCAAGGTTATTAACTTTTTACATCTGTTCTGATTGAGCTACTTGGTAAAGGTTTGGAAGATCAAAAACAAGAGTTTTCTGTGAAGAGGATTTCATTAATTATTTAACACAGGTTCTAGAATTCAGTCGATAAAGTCGATAACCGTCCGGGGAACCCAAAATTTTATGAACCGATGGCTTAAGCGCCGAATTGGACCAAATACCGATTTTTTTTCCATGAGTGCCTTGTTCAGAATCATCCGAACGATTGATGGGGAAAACCTACCTACCTACACTTAACTAAGAAATTCCAAATGAACACCTGAATCGAGACAACAGTACACAAAAAAATCATGAGTTCTAGAGAGCTTATGGACGAAAATGAAACCGACTAAAGAATGAATATGATTGATGTTGTGGGAAACGGTAATGAAATCAACGGTAATGAAATGGGGTAAAAATAAACTAAAAATTAGTGACGAGAAGCTAACATGTATTCACATCTAGACCACTACCAATCTTTTGTATTTCACAAATCTAAATTCTAAACTAAAACTAACAATCATGGCCATGAATCTGCGCGGTTTCTTGGTGAAACTATGCGATGACGACGGATGGCGATAAATGTCGGAAGGTGACCTGTGTGCTGTATGACCGAAATTTGAGGTGAGGAGTGAGTGGCGGCTGGACAGAAGGCTTCCGAATTGGACACAGATAGCTGAGCAAGATCAATTCTTTCGCCTGGTTCGTCCGGCAGACAATGAAGCGGCCCGGACTTCATGTCTTCAATGTAAGGAAGGTGCCTAACCGAAACCGAAAATACATCGTAGTGGACGAAGAGACGTACACTAAAGCGGACGCCAAGCAGAACCCCACACCCAAAATAAAAAAGCAAGATTGTAATGCAATTTCGCATGATTTTGTTTCATTTCTCGTAATGGATCGTAGATTGGAGAAAAAATGCCAACATTGGTCGTGGGCAAAAAAGCAACACATTAATTCGCTTTGAAAAATTCAATGTGTGAGTGAGGTTGTGCATTGTATTAGTGTTGGTATAAGAGTCCGGAAATCCAATGGCTCACAAAAAAAAATCACGATACGCAACCGAGGTTCGAACCGGGGCGGCTTGCGTCATGGCTCTAGATTGTATCTATTCAGCCACTTTAATAAGATGAAATTAATGGTATAAAAGCCCAACAGTTGCTTCGATTGTTAAGGCACTCGGCGATACAGCAATGAAGCAAATGTCGCTCACACACACGTGAATGGCTTCGTTTATTTCATAAAAGAAAGAGCAAGTTTGAAGAGAGAAGATCGGAGTGTGATGACGAGTGAAAATAAAAATAGAACACTTGACAGCGGAATTCTAACAGTGACCAATGGCGTTGTGGCATTCTGTGGTATTGTGGTATTGAAAAGTTGTTGACGGTAGACCAAAGACCTAACGGTTGCTTTGGCTGTAGAGGTACTAAGCACACAACGATAAATTTGTTTCGAGGAATCTGTGTGCTGCCAACCGCTTGCACACAACTGCATGGCTTCGTTTATACCATAAAACATGATAAATTGCCTCTTCCGAATCATGCGGTTTTCTCAAGATATGATTGCAAAAACTGCAATTGAATTTTTTGCCACCTTCTTAACTTTTGGGTGCAGCCTGGAGTTTCCCGTCTGCAAGCTCTGCCTGGATGTTCCGGAGGAGCCCCGGAAGAAGAAGATCGGTAAATTTGCCAAGAAGTAATTGGTGTGGCAGGCGATCTGTGGGTAAATTAAGCAAGCCGGGCATAACGGCCATATATATATAAAACATACTGCAACCAGAAGCGCTTGCTGCCTTTCCTCCGTTCCCACAAAGGTGACACTCTGTTTTGGCCGGATCTGATGAAGTGGTACGAAGCCAACGATGTTGTTTTTTTTACCGGAGGAGGCAAGTCTGCCAAACGTGCCAGCACTTCTTCGCCCAATAGAAAAATTTCCCTAGTTAAATTGTAAACAACGAAATTGTTAGCCATCTTTCATGCGCCATACAAGAATGTTTGCAATCTTTCATACAACAGACTAAATTTAGGTATTATCTATCTTAAGTTACCATGAAATATCCCATTAATGTCTGCCAAATCAAGTGTTCCGTTTTATGTACATTTGGGGTGGCGATAGATTCAGGAAAATCAGGAAATGCGGGAAAAATGCGGGAATCCAAAATCATCGGAAAATATGTGTAAAAACCATGCTCACATCTTATGATAGTTTGAATAGCGTTTTTGTCATCTACTCAGTCGAAATAGACTGAAAATTTAAAGTTAAAATACCATAAAGTTTCAGTCCATTTGTATAACAGGCAAATATTTATCACTGCAGTGGACAGAAACCTATTGTGTCAGTCACCTTCAAGACAACCGAATTTCAAACGGAGCTTTTCGTCGGTATTCCGAATAAAAGTTTTTCGTTGTTTCAGACGATAAGATGCTGTTACCAATGCTGAATTTTGTCATTAAGTCTGCAGTCGAGTCGTTTCTCAGGGACCTAATCTCCTATATTTCCGTTTCTTTTCGACGCTTTGAAGGGGCTACTTAGAGCCACTATGGAGAAATTTGTTTAGCCCGAGCGTCTGACAATCAAAGCAAAATTAAAATAGAATTGACGGAGAAAAATCTTCTGCTCTCCACGTGGAAATCGGATTTTCTTTTAAATCAGTAATCAGGAAAGCGAGAAAATTTGTAGAAATTCCTGGAAAAGACGTTTTGGCATTCCACAACGACTGTCGATCTTTTTACTGAGTTTTTTTTTCTGAGAAATCTACTCATCATATCTTTTTTGACATACTCTTTAACGCGTTACGTCATCCCAATATCGTTAACAAATTAGATAACACAGAAAATTACAAGTTTTTTTTTCAAAATGTGAAGAAAAAGCTCCAGAAAACAGGGAAGGTCTTCAAAAACGACGAAGTTTGAAGAAATAGTGAAAGAAAGTGTGTGAGAAAGATGGCGCAAACCCCGGCACAGGGTTTGGGATGGGTAGAGTTAAGTCCAAGGTGCGAGCATAAAGGGCGATACGGTCAAAATTTGGTCAATATCAACTTGACGTATTTCTTTCAATTTTGCATTTAAAAAACCTGAACACCCCTCATTTTGAAGGTGTGTGTGTGTGTAGAATGCTCCTATTTTGATTTTGGAATTCACTCTTCTGTTGTCAAAATGCCGTCCAAGCAAGAAGAGCAGCGTATCAAAATTTTGCTCGCGCATCGCGAAAATCCGAGCTACTCGCACGCAAAGTTGGCAAAATCGCTAAAAGTTGCCAAATCAACCGTTACAAATGTAATTAAAGTGTTTGGGGAACGTTTGTCGACAGCCAGGAAGTCTGGATCGGGGGGAAATCGAAAACCGGAAGCCGCTGAGACGACAAAGAGAGTTGCCGGTAGTTTCAAGCGAAACCCTAACCTATCTCTCCGAGATGCCGCAAATAAGCTGGGTGTATCGTCTACAACCGTGCATCGAGCCAAAAAACGAGCCGGACTATCGACTTACAAGAAGGTAGTGACTCCAAATCGCGATGATAAACAAAATACGACGGCCAAAGCGCGATCCCGGAGGCTGTACACGACGATGCTGACGAAGTTTGACTGCGTGGTAATGGACGACGAAACCTACGTCAAAGCCGACTACAAGCAGCTTCCGGGACAGGAGTTTTATACGGCAAAAGGAAGGGGAAAGGTAGCAGATATTTTCAAGCACACGAAACTGTCAAAGTTCGCAAAGAAATATCTGGTTTGGCAAGCCATCTGTACCTGTGGCTTGAAAAGCAGCATTTTCATAGCTTCCGGGACTGTCAACCAAGAAATTTACGTGAAAGAGTGTTTGAATAAACGTCTGCTGCCTTTCCTGAAGAAACACGGTTGTTCCGTACTGTTTTGGCCGGATTTGGCATCTTGCCATTACGATAAAAAGGCCATGGAGTGGTACGCCGCCAACAACGTGCAGGTGGTTCCCAAGGACAAGAACCCTCCCAACACGCCAGAGCTCCGCCCAATTGAGAAATACTGGGCTATTGTCAAGCGGAACCTAAAGAAGACCAAAAAAACTGCTAAGGACGAGCAGCAGTTCAAGGCAAACTGGCTTTCTGCGGCGAAGAAGGTGGACAAGGTGGCTGTACAAAATCTGATGGCAGGGGTCAAGCGTAAGGCCCGGCAATTCGGATTTGGAAAAGCGGAAGCCTAACTGAATATTTTTCCTGAATTTTATACTAATTGAACTTGAAAAAGAAATTTAATTTGATTTTTTAAATAAACGATTTCACCGATTTACACACGTTTTCCCTTGACCAAATTTTGACCGTATCACCCTTTAGGAGATGTTATATGTGTTTATTTATTCCATGAGAGTTTTAAAATATCCGACTTAAAATGAATCATTTTGTTGCATTTTTTTTTGGTTCATTTAAACTACCAATTCCCGGTACTTTTTGGTCAAAATGTATATCAAATTCTGAAAGCGCACGCACAGTCAAGTAGAGCTTATACCAAGTAAAACATTCCGAAACCACCGTTGAGAAGCTCACCCTTACCAATTTCTTCTATTTTGAGGCGATTTTTGAGTGCTCCACCTTTAAACAAGTTAACCCTTTTACGTCAAAATCTCATCAGCTGACGTTTTCTCCCTATCTTTTGCAGGTTTGGTTTAAAAATCGACGAGCCAAGTGTCGACAGCAGCTTCAACATCAGACCTCCTCGAACCTCAACAGCAGTAAAACGTCCAGCAGTTCGTCCACGCGGCAGTCCAATACCGGTTCGTCATCTTCGTCGTCATCAAACAACAATAACAACAACAACAACAACCACGCAACAGCCACCGGTGCCAGTAGTAATAAGACTTCGATCGCCAATGCAAATAATAAGCCTACGATCAAACACACGCCGATGAATAGCCACAACAATTCGTCCAGTGGAGCAAACAGTGCCGGTGGAGCCAATGCTAGCAATTCTGGAAATAGTGCAAGCAACCATTCAAGCAGTCACAACGGTGCTAGTCTAGGAATAACCCACAGTAATGCCTCACCGATCCTTCCGATCACACCATCGACTTCGGTGAGTCCACCAATCAATGTGATCTGCAAAAAGGAGCAGCCGTCCTTCCATCATAACCAAAACAACGACTCGATGAAAGCCTCCTCTGGCTACGATTTACTCAAAGATCCTGAGCTAAGTCTATCCCACCACACACCAGCCTATGTAAATATCAATTCCCGGTTAGGGCAATCACTGGGAGCTGGTGGGTCTGGAGTGTCCAATGGGCCTTCCGCCGGCAATCTGACGCCTTTAGGTTCAAATTCATCGATCATGACCACACCTTCACCTCCAATCACCCCGCAAACCTCACACAATCCACTGTCGTACGTGCCAAACCATGAAACGTACAACTTCTGGCACAACCAGTACCAACAGTATCCCAACAACTACAACACTCCATCCTACTACAGTCAGATGGATTACTTCCAGAACCAGAACCAGAGCAACTACAACATGGGCCATTCTGGGTACACGACGTCAGCAAACTTTGGTCTGGCATCAACTTCTGCTCTGACCGGTCCCATGGGAGGTCAAACCTTCAGTCCAAATGGGCTCGATTACATGAATCCACAGGACAAATATGTAAATGGAATGGTGTAAGCTCAAGGCTGCCAATCATTTTTTCTCATATCACGACAACGATTAAGCATGGGGAACATTTTGTTAACGAATGTGTCTACTTAGCAATGTCTTTATAACCAATTTTGCATTGCAACTCACGCAACTTTCGGTTGAAATAAAACCATTACAAAACCCCCCAAAATGCTTTCATGTTTTCATACTTCAGTTCCACCAGTCTTCTTTAAATCATATCAAACCGTGCGAACGCCAATCAGCAAGTTCGTGTCTTCTTGTTCAATGTTACTGTTTTGAGTTAATCTCATTCGAACGAAACCTTAATTTATTTGTTAGGCTGCCATTGGACGAAAGTACCGGCAGAAGTGAAGAACGAGCACTTCTCAAAGTTCGAATCTAGTGTAAAAAGAAATTTAAGAATCAATCAAAATTGAAGAAGAATCGATATCAAATTGTTCATATCAGTATTTTTTGATAGGATCAGAAAAAGTGAACGCAAGTATTTAACAGACGACGAAGTGAAAATAGAAATGAACATCATACATCGATTTGCAAGCGCCAAATGTGTTACAAAATCTCCTTTTAAGAAAAATTGAACATTGCAAAAATTTATCGGAAAGTGTAAATCCATGTCTGGTGATCAGCATGCTTCAAGCAAATCCAGAGGCATGGATGCAGCAAAACATGCTAAACACTGATATTAAAATGCTCACTCGTGTGGACGATAGTTAAGGCAACCGGATTATACAGTGAGAGAATTTGTGCAATTTATTTTCGAGACAGAAAGAGTGAACGAGAGAGGATTGACAGAAGGTATGAGTTTAAGCTCAGTTTTCGTATTTATTTCCTCTCGACACCTAGCCGAAATACTCAAGCAAGACTTGACTCGTTTTATTAGTGTTTGCTGAAAAGTTATTATTTTCAGTCGTATTCTTTTTAAGAACCAACTTTTTAACATCAACTCGAAGGAGATGATAAGTAAACAAAAGAAACCCGCGATAAGAATAGGTAAACATAAGATAAAACGATTAAATGAATAAAAAGCCCATCAAAATGCTATATAGTTGTACATGGATCGATGATTTAGAGATAATGTAAGTAAATGCGCCCTTCCGTTTCCAGTGGAGGCCGCTAACAAGAGATTATTAAATCAAGACAGCTGTAAAAGAAAAGAAAAGCAACGCGATAGTTATGTATCCAGAAAAACGATTGCTAATTAATTGATAATTAAGTAAATGATCAGATAATCTCCAGGTGTAAATAGTAAATCGAAATATTATATAATTATATTATCTCAAAATAATAAAAAAAAAACAAAAACATATGAAAGTATATTGAAATTATGTGTATTAGTGTTATCCGAAAATATATATTCAGTGTATTCGTAAAATCAATCTTATGAGAAAAAGGGATAACTAAGTGGTTCGAAGGGAAAGCGTTTTGTAGCTACTCATAACGGAATTACTTTTTGGTCTGGAATGGGCCGTAGGGTTATGCCAGCCTTGCCTAAATTAAATAAATTGCCAAATCAAGTCATAATCAATCTAGTTTGAAGCAATTGAGACATTCATCATTGATTTATAGCTATACACTTTCCAATTTCCTTAACTTTTAGCCGCCATGACTTCATTGCTTAAGCTGAACCGAGTACCTTGAGTATTTTCAAATTAATTAAATTTGGAAAATAAATGCATTGCGGAAACACGTTATAAATCAAGTGTTCTTAAAGAAAAATGTATTCCCAATTCAATGGACATATATTTTCTATGTTCTCAATTATAGCGTATTATATTTATCACATAGTACTATATATTGTTATCGGTAGAATATAAACAGGTATGTATTTGTTGATAAATTTTGTTGGTTAATTGTTGTAAATTTTTCATGGTAAATGGTTCATCCAAACAAAACTACTGGGAAATAAGATGTATGGACGATCGAGTGGCCAATAGACCATAGGTCATAATCTTATTGTTTTTATTTGGTTGAGTTATTTGAACTGTGAAATTCTCTGTGCGAACATAACTAACAATACAATGTCTGAAGAAATAATAATCTAAATTCTAGCTAGAAAATGAGAAGAAAGATATGTATTTTTTTTAATTAACATTACTGTAAAAACAGAATTTTCACATCGTTAGAACTGCACTGTCATTGGCGGTATTTGAGAACGATCAAGCGCGTACATTTTTTGCCAGTCAAGGTGGCGGATCCGTTCCTGCCTTGGCCTACCCCTCATGGGGATGTGTGGCAAGAATATGTGCGTTTGCTTCGAAATACTGCTAAACAAAAATCCCTACGCTCAATTTCAAACTACTTCTACTCAATTGATGAGCCTGTCAAAAGCTATCCCACCTACCAATACTTTTTCTTGACATCTTTGGGTCTAGCAGAAATTGCTGTCCACTCCTAGGGTTGCATGTTGATAAGAAGGATATTTGCAATAGGATATGTTTGCAATCTCTCATACAACAAGTTATATTCAGGCGTTATCTGGCAACAAATTACATGAAATATCCCATTATTTTCTGCCAGATCTAGCATTCCCTTTATGTGCATAAGATATCGCAGACAATTTTATGTTTCTTTTTATCTGTGTATATTTGTGGCAGTAGAGCGACCTTTGAGAATCCACGTTGCATGTTTGTAATTACCTTTTAAGTTAGGTTCGAATAGTTGAGGATTGCAAAAGGCTATTGGTATTCCACGGAGATTTTCAACCTGCCGGATTTCTTGCCATATTTAAAAATAGGTAACGGAAATGATTTGTTTCGAGTTCAGGGGAAAATTTCAATCTCACGAAAACTTTTAAAGAGCCAGTATAGACTGTTCCAGAAAGTATAAGCATACTTTAGAAATAACGAAAAAGTCATTTATTTCTTAGTTTTAATAATATTATTTGGCAAATCGTACACTCAGTAGCAAAAAAAAGCCGAGCAAAATTTTGCTTCCAAAATATGCCATGTTCAACCTACTGTAACTTTGTCAATTATCAATATTTTTAGCTGAAACTTTCACTACACTATAAACAATGTATAGACCGTATGTGATCGAAATTTTATGTTGATCAGGCTTATAAATTTGAAGTTTTCATTACATATGTGAAAAAAGTCATTTTTGGACATACCAATTTCAAAAATCCGTATTTCTGTGAAAAATTTAGATAAAATATTTTAAATTTAACAATAGCCTAAAAATACATAGGAAATAATGTGGACGAAATTTGAACTATTTCCATTAAGTGGTTTGGACTACAGCTGGCGTCAAAGTTGACGCACCAACATGAGTATTTCCCTTTTTCACCTGATATTGACCGATATCGGTGCAAAAAAAAGCCGAGGTGAATTCATCCCAACATTCCTTAACGTATTTGTGAGTGTTCATCGTCTCCGTTGTGATGTCTGGACTAGAAGTTTTACCACACTCGCATATTGCCTGCCAAACCATAACCTTCTTACCGAATTTTTCGGTCAAAATTGCCTTCTCCGTTTCGGGGATGTCTTTGTCTTCGCTTACAGTATAGAATTGTGGTCCGGGAAGCGTTTTGTTATCTAGTTTCACATCGTCCATTATTTCTGCACAATAGCGAATCGTAAAGTTTGCGGGCCCGTGGTTTCACGGACGCGGCCTGTTTTGGGTTCCTTTTGGGTTTTTTCTGCTTCAGGTATATTTTTAGCCCAAGTCTTTCTTTGGCACGCATAACGTTACTCGACGAGGTCCCTAGTTTTTTCGCAACATCCCGAACGGAAGTCGCTGGTTTTCGCTTGTAGGCATCCTTGATCTTTTTATCGATATCCGGACTAACAGGACCCGATTTCCGACAACTCTTTGGCGCATCTTCAAACGTAGTTCTCTATATTTTCAAATCGTAAATCTTGCCGCTCCGACGCTATCACCCTGGCCAATTTTCTCAAGGAGAGTCCGCTCACAGTGCACCATATGTGCACGATACTTTTTCGTTGTTCCGGAGTAAGACCGCACGTTTTGATAGGTAACACAAAACTGAGCACTTTTTTGATGCTATGTCATTCAGAAATGTGCAAACAAAAGGACGCAGCCAAAACATGTTGAAATATTTCATTATATTCAAAGTGACCGTTAATATAAGGTGTGCTCATACTTTCTGGAACAGTCGTTATGATGTAGCATAAAGTTCTTCAATAGCATAATGTTCTTGTAGCATAAAGTTTTACAATTACGTATGTATTTTCGGAATAAAGGTTGATTTGAGTTTTGATAATGGTATTTTCAACAAAACAAGGTTTATTGGGTTAAATTCTTGACTCCAGATCTTTTCCAAAGCTTCGAATAGTTTGTCACGGTTGGCCACGTCTCTTTTGACAACGTATTGATCTAGAATAGACCCCACATTCGCGATAGGATTCAAGTCCGGACTTTGAGGTGGCCATTCCAATTGTTTGACACGTGAAGCACGGAAGTAAGCAGTGGTTTTGTAGGCGGTGTGCGTGGGGTCGTTATCATGATCAAAGGTAAACTTATTTTGCAAACCAGCTTTACATGCTGACTTCTTTAGACTTCTTTTTAGAATGCTGATGTAAGTATTGGCAGTCATTAATTCCATCTATTTTTATGAGATGTCCAACCCCAGACCACGCAAAGTACCCTCACACCATGATATTGCCACCTCCGAGCTTCACTGTTTTTTGAACATTTTTATCTGCAAGTTTCTCTCCAAGTTTTGTCCAGACTCGTGCCCTCTGGTAATGACCAAAGAGCTCGAAAATGCTTTATCACTCCAAAGAACCTGTTTCCAGGATTCTAATGGCTTGTCGATGTACTTTTGGGAAAAGTTGAGACGTTTGATCCTACATGATTTATAATTAGTCGTAAATAAATGTTAACTAGCAAACCTGTTAACTTTACGAATCAAAGGTCGGCGTTGGGCAAAGCTATTCTTATAACCTGTTTCATGTAGTTTTCTGCGGATATTCGATCCGATATATTCAAGTTAACGTTTTCATTGGTGGCTGGTGATAGACGGGTTTTCAGTCACTTTGCGGTCAATTCAGCGTTCATAATTGATTGTTGTCTTCCGATTTCTTCCTCCACCTGCTCTGTCTGCCACACTTCCGAGATCTTCGTACTTAATTCATATTTCAAAGCGATTTCTCTGTTTGCAAGGCCCTCTTGACGGTTTTAACGATGAGTAAAATTGTGAAATCCCAGTGCCGCTGAATGACCCGGAAATGCTTTGGAAAGCTTTTTTTTCTGGATGACAAAAACTACGTTCCCCTGTCCAAGTCCCAGATGCTCGGAAACAACTGTTTCTACACCAAGGACAAATCCTCTGAAGGTTCAGTACACATTAGAGCACAAGTTCGTGAATAAAAAGTGATGCAATTTCCGATAAGGGGACTTCGGAGCGGTGGTTCAAACTAAGTGGCTTGACCATCAACCAGCGAGCCTTCCAAACAGAGTGTTCGGGGAAAATTCTTATCCCGTTCTTTGGCTTTGGTTCCCGTGTTTTGGCTGGACAAGGCATCATTACACAACGCGAAGAAGACTCTAACGTTCCTGGAGAACCAAAATGTACCATTTGTGCCAAAAGACCGGGATCCGACTAATCTGCTGTATTGACGTCTTATCAAGGGTTTTTTTTCCGAGCTATTCTTTCTACTCCCGCTATTTGGTGGTCACCCGTAAAGCTAAGTGACGTTTTACGTTCGCTCATGATCAAGTCTATCGTCGTATAAAACTTGCTTGTTTTCCGGGACATTTCCCAACAAAAAACTTCCCAGCAAACATCAATGCTGAATAACTGTTTGTTCAAACAAATTTGGGGAAGTTGTTCAACTTTTTCTTCTAGAAAGCTGAATTATTTCTACAATTTTGTTGTTTGAATAAGGGGAGGTCCATTAAATATGTCACGCAGTAAGGGGAGAGGGGGAGGGGGTTTGGAAAAACGTGATGATCCATACAAAAAAAAAAATAAAGGTCCATAAAAAAACGTGACAAGGGGGGGGGGGGGGGGTTGTAAAAAGTCATTTTTTGCGTGACGTAATTAATGGACGTTCTCTAAGTGGTTATCCGACACCGTTTTTTGGTGGGTTAAAAGTTGAATGTGGCATAAAGCTCAGTGGGTTTCCATTTTTATTCTTTGGATAGCTATTTGCTATGTGTTCGTTTTCATTCCTAGAAGGCACACTACCACACCCAGATGTGATTAGTTTAATATCAAATTTGTTTATGTTCAGTTTCAACCTAGTTTCGCAACAGTTTTAACATAACTGCTGTAAAAACCTTATTTTATTCGTCCAGTTTCAACCCAGGTTCACAACTTTTTTGACGGTGGGAGCATACTGAACTTTCTAACAGTTTCAAGTCGAGTTCACCAATACAATTGTATTGGAGATGTCAAAAAGTGTGTTGTGTTTTAAAAGTGCAATCTAGTTAGCTATCAGACAAAAAATAAATAAATGCTGAACTGCTGATACTGATGATGCTGATTTACCGGTCCAATTGTGTGAATCAAAATCAGAATCTTATTCTAATTCAAACTTTGAGGAACATGTTTTGTTTGCAATTCTTGAAAAGCCAAGCAATAAAAGTATACGAGTCTATAATTTTACTCGCGGTGCAGTGGAACACTTTTCGAGATTATTTTCGCGTTAGGGACTTTTGTTAACAAACTTTCAAATCTTTGATTTCAAGCAAATTTAATTCAAACCATGCAAACAAATTCATTAAAATTGGAGAAATCATTCATCAATCTTATTAAATTGTTGGTTTCTTCTTATGCAAAGTGCTTTGGAACTGTAGTTTCGTAGTTTTCGATGGAAAAAGTTCTCCTAAAGGGTGTCCACGATGAAATTGCCATACTATGAAATTGCTCTAACTTTTTAACCGTTGGGTAGAATTTAATGAAAATTTGGGTGGATTTAGTTCATAGTGCATTATTTACATCCTGCAAGTTTTAAAGTCCTGTGATTAAAACTCGCGGAAATGGAGTCGAAAGAACAGCTCGTGCGTGATAAAATCTTGCGCATTCATCACGAGAACAAGGATCTCTCGCATCGTTCCATCGCTAAAACGTTGGGAATCGTGAATTCCACGGTGTCGCGAGTGATTAAGCTGTTCGAGGAACGGTTGACCACAGATCGGAAGCCCAGAAGTGAAGGAAAAAGTATTCCGTACAACACCAAAAATCACAACCGCGTCACAACCGAAATCCGAACGCCTCCGTTCGGGATGTGGCTAAGAAGCTGCACCTAAGCCGAAGTTTTGTCCAGAAGGCCAAAACTAAGGCTGGGCTTCGAACGTTCAAGGTACAAAAGGCCCCTAATCGCGACGAGAAGCAGAACAAGTCCGCCAAAACCCGTGCCAGGAAGTTGTACCTCAACATGCTGACGAAAGTTGAATGCTGCATCATGGACGACGAAACATATGTGAAGGCCGACTTCAAACAGATCCCCGGCAACCTGTTTTTCACGGCCAAGGATAAGTACAGCGTTCCGGAGCATGTCCGCACTCAGAAGATGTCCAAATTTGCGAAGAAATTCCTGGTTTGGCAAGCCATCTGTAGGTGCGGGAAGCGGAGTGCACCTTTCGTGACCCAGGACACGATGAACGGACAGGTGTACATAAAAGAGTGCCTCCAGAAGCGGCTGCTTCCTCTCCTGAAGACCCACAACGTCCCAACAATCTTCTGGCCGAATTTGGCCTCATGCCACTACTCCAAGGACGTCCGGAAGTGGTATGCGGACAATAAGGTCAATTTCGTGCCGAAAATGTTCAACCCTCCCAACACTCTGGAGCTCCGCCCCATCGAGAAGTACTGGGCGATTATGAAGCAGCACCTTCTTAAACGACCTAAGGTAGTGAAGACAGTCGAGGAACTGAAGAAAGTATGGGTTTACATGCAAAAAACGGTTAATTCACAGGTTGTGCAGAATCTTATGGCCGGGGTTAATGCCAAGGTGCGGGCATTTGCGTATGGACTGTAAATAAAATACGAGTAAAATGGTAAAATGAAGTTTAATAGTTATTTCTCAATCCCTGAAAATTTGATGGCAATCGGATGAAAACTCGAATTTTGCGAATCAATTTTGTGTGTGGCAATTTCATCGTGGACACCCTTTATTTACAAAAGAATTGTATCGAAATTAAGTTATCTACATATTTTTCTTTCAGATCATATATAAAAATTGTTTTATTCAAACAAATGGATGATCCTTTATTGAACGGGATTGAGCTTCAACATTGTGAAGATTTGATGAAATTAATATTATTCTTTTAAATGAATCTACGTGATTTCTGAACAGTCCCAAACTTGAATTTTGCACTCGTGTGAGGAATTCCAAAGCGCCTCGTCAATTGTCGCATAGTTAAACCCTTTTCACGTGTTGTGTTACTATGCGACAATTGACGAAGCGCTCTGGAATTCATCACCATGTTTTCAAAACCTAAGTTTTCACGGCTTTTTCTCTGCGCGACATTTTGAAATCGAAAAATTTAAACCGTGCACTATTGTTCAGATCTACTATAAATAGAGTAATTTTCACTCAGTTTCGTATTTTCATGCTAAATTTCAAAAATTAAGTAACTTGAAATGAGGAAACTGAGTAAATGCTACTCTGATTGTAAAACCGCTGTAGTTATAAAAATAGAGTAATTATTATAAAGCTCCCCAAAGCGAAAAACGTTGTTCAGTCCAAGGGTCAGTCGATCAAAAGTTGGTACGAATGTATTGTGTAATCAACAAAAAAATTTACGTCGAACTTCCAAACTTCCAAAAAATCCATGTCATGGATATGATTTTCAAAGCTGTTAAAGTTCATGGTTGTGCCAACTCATCTCTGCATGGTGATCGATTTTGTTTATTGTATGTTACACAAAACGATGAATCACAGTTCTAGAGCAGTGTTTAACGAACCATTTTGTTTTCTTTATTTTTAATTATAGGGGCGCACCGGGTTTTAATGGTACTGAGGAATTTTATTGCACTGTTCATTTTTAATAATATGGATCTGTCAATTGTTTCATTCAGTCATCATAAATCATCCGATGATTAAATTAACCTTCAATCTGGTTTTCTGAAGGCCCAGGGCTTGATTGGTGATATGATGATTTCAATGATTTCCGGTCCTGTGAAAGCCCAGATGAATTGCAGTCCTTTAGAGACCCAGAAGAATTCCGGTCCTTTGAAGACCCGAACCCTTTCTGATTCTTTGAAGACCCGGAACCTTTCTGGTTCTTTAACGGCCCAGAAGCTTACTGGTCCTTTGTAAGTCCGGAAACCGTCTGGTCCTTTGGAGGCTCAGAGAGATTCTGGTTCTTTGAAAGCCCAGAAAAGTTTTGATCCTCTGGAGGGCGACATTGAATTTTGTCCATTGGAATCCCAAAAATTGTTCAACCCTGATTTTTCTGTAGAACTCCGGTCCATTGATTTCTCGTAACCCTTCTGGTCCATCGAGAGCCTTGAGTATTTTTGATCTCTATTGGGCTCAGATTGACTAGAGCTCTTCGGTACCCCAGTATGGATCTGGTCATTGGAGATCCATTGCCAGTCTTGACCTCCAGATGGCCCAGAGTTTTGATATTTATGGTTTTTTAAAGCAGCCAAGTTTCCGTTTGTTCCACTTGTTGACGGGACACTAAGGTCCTGACGACTCGCAGAATTTACGTCACTCGTTTTAGCTTTAGGATCATCATTCGAACATGAATTGGGTTTGTACATACATACATCCATTTATTTGTTCAACATCACATTTAGGATAAGACACAATCAACAATAGTACGCCACAATACTCGGTTTGTGGCTGCCTCTCTCCAACCTCGGTCACGCCCAATGCTCCACCTGGTCCGCCCATCGTGCTCTCTGCGCTCCACGCCCCAAGTAACAATTCAAATGCAAATTGGTTTTATTCATGTTTTATGGTAGTTTTATCAAAGCATTATGGAGATCATCGGGTTTTATCAGGGCATTTTCCAAGTTAAGGTGGTTTTAATTGATTAACAGTTCTTAGGAGTGATTAAAGAACACTTGAAGAAACCTCCATAAAACTACATCATTTATAAGTGTAATTCACCTTATAAGTAATTTTATAAGATACTTGAGTCCCCTCTCAAGACATGGATTCGCAACTTTCATAAAACCTGATAAAAGTTTTGAAAAAGTTTTATGACATTCTTCTTCAAGATAAATGTATCTTGAAAATGCTGCCATAAAACGCTCTTAGAACCATTTGGTTTCGAATAAGAGCACATACTCTTGAGAAAGAACATTATGTGAAAAATAAACAAACTGGATAATGGACGCCCATAGGTGAAAGAAAATATAAAATAGTGGATTGTTCAAGCGGAAATTCAATAAAAACCTATCCAATATATTGAATACTCCTTCATCTCAGCCATCAACGACAATTTTTTTTACCATCGCTAGATTCCATTGGATTCGCAGCCTACTGAGACTAACGTATCAGAAGGGTCTATGCGTTATGCGTCCTATTTTTTTGTAACGAATCAAATTAAATGGTGCAATGTGTCACCAGTTGAAAACCGTGAATCATAACTTTTCATTTGCACGGTCACATTTTCTTTGTTTATGATGTGCCTTTTTCACACTGATTTTATGGCTATCTTACGAAAGACTTGTTTACCTTGAGCAATTCAAACAAGTTTTATTCAAGCGTAACTCATCTTTTTCAAGAGTAGAACAAAAAATCCTCAAAAAATCATGTTAGTCTTGTGCAAGAAATATGGGTTTTATTTGTGTTTTATGGTAGTTTTAGATAAAACCATTGGAAAAATGGCGAGCGTGGCTATTCTGGATTCCCTTGGAACGGTAGCCATTTTCATAAGTATGCAACAAAACTATCATTTTTCCAATGGTACGAACAAACAATGCTATTTAAAATACATTTTGAAACATAAAATGGATTGTAGACACAATTTATTCAAGATCTAACAATTTATCAGCCTTGTCACCTTATAGTTGAATTTTCAAATATACAAATACAGAGGCGCATTAAAATTTTCGAACTTTTATGTTATAAAACACCAATAAACTGAATGTCGCATGAAAAATTCATCAATTGCAGGCAAAAAACAGATGCATTTATGGTCAATTTTACAATTAATATACATACACTTTGGAAGAGAAATATAGTAGCTTCCACTCAACCATAAACAAAAAAAAACCCCGTTCAGCAGAACGAATCGAAAAATGGAATCTTCGAAGCATTTTGGTGACGGACTGGAAGTGTTCTTAAAGAGGAAAATCATAAAACTATCAAAACTTGTGGTAGTTTTGTAATAGTTTTAAGTATGTCTTGAATGTCATTACAAGTATGTACCGATAAAATTAGCAAGTTTTAAGCAAACCTTGGGAAATAGTCTTGAGAACCTCCTTTAGTATGGGCCTTTTGGAACTTAAGAGGGTTTTGTGGCTGTTTTATGGATGTTATGTAGAATATCTAGTTTTATGCGTGGTTTTATCAAATGAGTCTTGAAAACTTCTTCAAGTGTACCTTAAAATTAAATTTGTTACTTGGGGCCTTCTTGTGTCCACCGGATCAGTAGCGAACATCAACTTTGCAGGGTTGTTGTCCGGCATTCTTGAAACATTTCTACCGTATTCTTCCGGCTTCCGGCCACCTTCTGGATGCTGGGTTCGCCGTAGAGTGCAGCGAGCTCATTGTTCATCCTTCGTCGCCACACACCGTTTTCCTGCACACCGCCGAAGGTCGTCCTTAGCACGCGTCGCTCGAAAACTCCGATACATGGTCCGTCCATGTATCGTGTCCGTGAAGGACCACCGGTCTTATTAGCGTTTTGTACATAGTACATTTGGTGCGGGGGTGAATCTTTTTAGACCGCAGTTTCTTCTGGAGCCCGTAGTAGGCATGACTTCCAGTGATGATGCGTCTTCTAATTTCACGACTCGTATTGTTGACAGCCGTCAGTAAGGATCCGATGATTTGTCTACCACCTCAAAGATATCCCCGTCTATAGTGGCATTACTTTCTAGGCGGATCCGGTCGTGTTCGGTTCCGCCTAGCAACATGTACTTTGTTTTCGACGCATTCACCACCAGACTGACCATTGCTGCTTCGCGTTTCAGGCGGGTGTACAGCTTTGCCACCGTTCCAAATGTTCTTGCGATAATGTCCATGTCGTTCGCATAGTTCACAAATTGACCAGATTTCATGAAAATCGTACCCCAGCTGATGAGCCCGGCTCGTCGCATTACACCTTCCATGTTGAATAGAGGGTTTGTACGTAACTTTCTTTTGTAGAGTTTTCCCTAACTTGTAGTTGATGATGTAGTTGCATGCTTTAAAACATTGCATAGACGCCTAATCAACAGTGAAAAACCATTCCATTGTTTTTCATAGAGAGTATTTCGTTGGATGATTCTCCACTTGGCAGTACTTAAACCATCGTTTTGACTCTCTATGAAAACCCGGATAGTTTCATTGTCGTCGTTCACACTTTGAGGGGAAAATCCAGTCCAGTCTTGCGATATCATCCAAATCAACTACTGTTAGATGTGCAACCTTGCCATAAAGTTAGCGTCGGATCACCGAGTCCAACCAATGAGCGGCCTCCAATGAGCGGTGTTCTTTGCCAGCAGTTTGTAAACTTTGGCTTGAAAAACTCTCTTCTTTGCTGGTGAGTTTCTGTAGAATGGCCTGCTGTACGACGTTCATCTGTTCCACCATTAACTGGATTGCTGGGTAGTACTTTGGCAATAGGCCTACCCTAACCCATTTCGCCACGTCTCTGTAGGTCGGTTGTTGATTTTCGGTACTTCTTGTTGAATGTTCTTGGCTAATATTTCGTATTTTCCATTCGTTTGTTAATTGAGATGTGAACCGGCAGTCCCTTTCGTTTCTTCCCATCACCTTCCGGATTGGATTTCCATCTTTACTATTACTGTTGTTGATACATTTTGATCTCGTGGGCGTCGACGCGTTTGATGGCGCTAGAACCATTGAAAGCACTTTCTCCCGACCATGCCCACTAATCAGCAATTTCTTAAGTCGATTCTTTTCTGTACCGCTCAATTTTGGCCTGAAGATTTGCTTTTCATCGTTTTTGAGAAGCCTCATTACAAATATACTGGATGGTGACGTTTACTCCGTCGTCTTTGTCATCAGAGTTTAGGATGGAAGACGAGACAGATCCAGTATCTCCAATGTCATCGAGATACTCTGTAGAAGATCATCTTCTTTAGCACACTCTTCTACTTCAATTTCATCAGTGATTGCAGTTTTAATAGATTCTTCTTCTGACTCCATAATCCACAACACAGTTTTATTTTATTATTAATTTTTTTAACCGAGTATTTCGTTTTCACCGAATGACTAGTGCAATTTTCGGCCAGTTGGCTTGCAATTTTCCGCGTGATTTTCCTCGTTAGGCACCTCACTATTTTGCTTGATTTCACTTGCACAATTCCCAACACCATTTGTTTTCTTCTTCAGCCAATAAACCGATGGAAAACATTACCTATGTGCTTCGAAACCTGACTTATGTGTACATTTATGTACATATTATATCACTCAATTACAAATTATAAATGATAACAAGAAGAAGGATGGTCCAGGCGGTCTTACTCACACACCATACAATCTGATTCGTAACTCAAAATCTTGTTTTTATACTCTTGTTAGGTTGACACTGAACCAGTTTCAAAAACAAATTGCCTATCAGGCTGATTCATTACTGCAACGGGGCATCTCCACCCAATATATCACACTTATTAACACAGGGACTACGAAATGTTAACATAATCGTATATATTCGTATGATTCGAATTATTTAACTTGTAGGAAACTTTTCACTTTACGAAACAGGCATCTTTGTCACATCTGAATATGTAACAACAGTAACAAAAGAAGTTGAATAAAGTCCGGGTACCATCCTTAAACTTTTCTGGAGTGAAAGAAACCATTACATAGATCGAAAAATCATTTTTTTTTAAATATTTTCCATGGGTCTATTTTTTTCACTTGGTGACTATCTCCGACCCTACCTATCGGCCGATAAATATGAGCCGGGACCAACGGCTTTACTTCCCTTCCGAAGGAAGCCGTGACCAGATTTTTTCGCCTCAGAAAAACCACCGACGTCGACTGGGATTGTACCCAGACCCACTGGAGTGCCAAGTAGCAATCACGCTTACCACTACACCGCCGACACCGGCTAAAAAGAGCAAATGTAGTTCTTGAAAGCACGTATCTTGTGTTTCAAATGTTTAATGCATATTTTAGTATTGAAAGTTTGAGGTATATTGCAATTCCGATGCTTACGAAACGTTTCAGTGAACAAATTTTGGAAGCGTTAGTAAAATTGTTTGAATATTTGAAATATTTAAACTTTACAAGCACACTTTTGCAACGCCTAGAAACAAGTTTCGCTGGTTTTAATTTTTGAGCGTTGTTTTGTTGGCCGCCACGAACAAACAGTCATAGAAATTATAAGCAACACTTATGATTCTTAAACACTTATTGACCGTTGACCGTTATTGGCCGTTTGACAGTTACACACAACTGCCGTCCGTTCATCATCAAATGGCAGTGTAATGGTCAAGTTTGACGAAAATAAATAAATTAATAAAGATCTCACAACGATGGTCTATACTGTGAAATGTTCAATGCGTTATATCAGTTTGTCCGTGATAGAGCTGTCTAAAGCGCATCGATCTGGAATACAAGATATATGAAGTGCACTGTTTGAGACCGGTTTGTTTCGTTCATCTTGCTAATAATTGCATACTTCGTTTCTAAACTCTTCATCAATAAGTTTCTTCGGTGAATTTTGAATAATTTGAAGCAAATCTTTTAGCTCCCGCCAGGTTCAATTCCATCGCCCCATTTTACATAGGTTTATTTGCTACGGGTATAAAAAAGGGATGAAAGAAACAAACAGGAAAATTTAATGGTTAAATTAAGTGTAAAATTTTGAAATCAATTTTTCATTCAACCCCTTTGTTTTTTTTCATGTTTTGCATCTCTTTTGATCTTTCAAACTAGTTCAAAGTCAGATGTGAAGTCTTCTTTCTGCTCTGCCACAGGATAATTTGATTTAAGATTTCTCTCTCATGTTTCATCATCCTTCTGCTCATAAGTCAAAGGCTGTGAGGCAACCGGCAACAGGCAAGAGAGAGCTTCAATTTTTTCCACCCCACCGTAGAGGTATCTCGCTTCGTTTACGCTCATGTTTATCAATCTCGGTGGATTACTAGAGAAAATCCCCTTTTATTCGCTCAGCAGGATCAGTTTGGCCTTTGATTTTGATTGAATCGACGTAATTAATTTTAAACAACGAGTGGTCTAGTTACGCGCCTGGTCTGCCTGCTGGTGGTGTTCTCTAATGATGCGAACGCGCGGAGCCGATTGCTTGATGAGTTCGAATATGGAGCTAGATCTACGAGCAGACGTATCAAAACAGGTGAATAATGGATATACTTTCACTTAACATGATTAGCCTAGTCTGGAAAATTGTGCGGTCTGCATGTCCAATGTTTGTATTAATCAATGGTCAAACCATCCGCCATGAGGTAAGTTTTATTAGTTCAACTATTCACATTTTTTTCAACCGAAAACGTAACTTGGAATTTACAACAATCGAAATATCTTAAACGAACAAAACAGGTGAAGCATGATAAAGAGATTCCTCTACCTCCGGTTCACTCGAAAGAAAAACATATACCATTTGCATGACAAAACAGGCATGCCCATTTATCACTGATCGTGTTCGGCTTCCCGTTAAAGTAAGCATTCTTCGTTGAGTTCATCGATTTGTGAAGTAGCTACGAAGAGCGGAACATTCTCCTGGAAAATATACCGCCACCGATCATTATTGATAATTTATTCTTTTCAGCACGCAGTTGGTGTCCGAATGAGGACTTGTCGTTGGAATTGTTGACCAGATTTTTTTTTGTGCTGTTCAATCAGCTTTTTTTTTATTTTTTTTTGTGTATATGAATTCTCTACGGCTGAACTTCGGCAGAAGTCAATCGGGGAAGCGATGGAAAGCAACAACAATCATGAACATCAGGCGGTTCTACACGATCGTAAGAAAACGATAAAGTTCAAAGAAATTTGTACTTCTCAATGTTTGAACGATTCTTTCCTGAAATTAAAACACATTTGTGAAAAAAATTTGACTCTGCACATGACATTTAAAATATACAGCGTAATTCATGTAGAGAATGGAAAATGTTCGTTAACTGTCTCTTAAATTCAAGACCCTTCTTACGAAAAGTTGTATAAGTATACCTATAGAAAATTGTTTCAGCAACAATGTTTCGAAGATTTTTTAGCCAAAAGTCTATTGAAAAAGTTAAATATGAATTAGGGCTGTTAATCTTTTGATCAAGCAGCTATTCAGTCAGTAACACCGCAGACAGACTTGACTTCGACTTTCCCTCACATATCAAGTAGCTATAACCTCACAGATGGCGCCACAGATTTGTTTTTATTGGTAAGGAAAAAAGGGTTGCCAGTCAAACTGTCAGATTTAATGCAGCAATACATAGGCGTAACCAGGATTTCAAATAGGGTGGGGTAAGATACTTTTTTTAGAGAGAGAGAGAGAGAGAGAGAGAGAGATGAGAGAGAGAGAGAATAACACCGTCTTCAACCAGCACTGAATACATAACATTATACAACGACCAACTCAACGCTCAGTGGTCCAGAAGAGTAGGGACATTTTCAAGTTCCACCGGCTAGAGCAGGAATCGAGCCCTCGCTTTGTGACAATTCGCCTGAACGACGGGTGGATTATCTTCTCTACGCTTACGCAAAGTACTTTACAATACCCGTCAAATTTTGGCAACTAGATTCAACAATTCTAGTCTTGTTCTGGAATTTAACAGAAAAACAAAAAGGATTTTAAAAACCTTAGGTTTTCCACATGTTTTAAAATCGAACCGCATTAAATTGAACCATGGTAAAATCTAGCGAGTACTGTCATGTGTCGAAATATTCACTTTACAGTCGGGTTGGATTTTTGTATAGGATAACCTCCGAAATTGTTCACAGTTTGTACTGAAAATGAACTTTTCTTCCACGACCCTCTCACCCACACTGAAAATTAAATTTGAATTTTATTACGAAATCGAAGGTAGACCCAACAAATCTATTCGTTGTATTCGTTGTAAATAGATTTGTACTTTTCAAGAAACTATCTTCGTACTCAATGCCACACGCGTAACTGTCTAAAACACGAAGCATTTATTGGCACAGAAAAAACGTTCGTGCATTGCAAGAAAACAATATAAACTACTACGAATATTTTGTTATCAATAAAAAAAGAAACCTAGTGGTTGCATGATGGACTGACAGATCTTCTACATCGACTTAGTTTGTAATAGAAAAAAAATGAATAAATCAATGATTCCAGCACACCCGATGAGCAATACCAAAATGTATGAGTAAGATTGAAAAGAAGCAGTAATTGGTTGATCTTGAGGAAATTCCCTTCGTGCTCTGTACAAAAAAAGGTGTAATGATAGCATTTCACCAGATGACAAGCATTAAGAATGTTTCATACAATTTACGAGACATTTGCTCTATGTACAAAATCCATGTTTAAAAAACGATACACTGAAAAAAATTTCAGTGTATATATTGACAAAACAACACCGCAAAAACACCATTTTTCTCCCATATAAATAGAAAAAAATCTTTGAGGTAGCTCATCGAATCTTCCGATCTACCTCTAAGCATGTTACTAAAGGGTGTATTCGATAAAAATGGCACACAGAAAATCTTCTGTAACTTTTGAATCGTATGAGTAAAAAACCTAGAAATTTGAGTAGATCTTATCCATAGTGTATTATTTACATCTGCCAAGTTTCATAGTTATACATTCAGTAGTTCCAGTCATGTCGTCTAAACAAGAAATTGTCCGTGAGAAAATGTTGTGCACTCACAATCAAAATCCAGGGGCGTCCCACCGGTGGATTGCTAAAAGGCTTGGAATTGCAAATACAACTGTGTCTCGTGTAATAAGAACCTTCAAGGAGCGTCTGAGTGTCCAAATGAAGGAAGGGAGTGGTCGTAAAAGTGGTCCAATGGACAGTAAAATGGCCAGGAAAGTCGTACAACAATTCAAGAACCGTCCAAACATGTCAATTCGAGATGTCGCTAAAAAGTCTAAAGTGTCAGTCGGTTTTGTGCAGAAAACCATGAAGCGTGCTGGGTTACATGTTTACAAAGTGCAAAAAGCCCCAAACCGGAATGAAAAACAAAACATCACTGCGAAAACCCACGCCCGGAAACTTTACACGAACCTGCTCACCAAATCCGGTTGCATCGTGATGGATGACGAAACATACGTCAAGGCCGACTTCCGTCAACTTCCTGGGCAAGAATATTTCGTTGCCAAGTCGAAGTTCGATGTTCCGGAGGATGTTCGAAAGAAGAAACTATCGAAATTTGCAAAGAAGTTTCTAATCTGGCAGGCGATTTGCGGATGTGGTGAAATGAGTGCTCCCTTCATCACTTCCGGAACAATAAACGGTGCGATTTACACGGAAGAGTGCCTTAAGAAGCGTCTCTTGCCATTCATTAAGAAGCACAAAGGATCAACTCTGTTTTGGCCTGATCTAGCATTCTGCCACTACGCTCGAAACGTTTTGTGGTACCAAGCCAAAGGAGTCAATTTTGTGCCAAAGGATATGAACCCACCAAATTCACCGGAACTTCGTCCAATTGAAAAATTCTAGGCAATTATGAAAACGCAAACATCCCAAAACTATAAAAACAGAGCTAGAATTGAAGAAAATTTGGGTAAAAACAACAAAAACACTGGGAAAATCGGTTGTACAAAATTTGATGGGTGGAGTGAAAAGGAAGGTGCGGGCATTCGGGATGGGAGACGAAATTGAATAAAACAAATGTTGTAAATCAAAACTCATTAGTAGTTCTTCATTCCCTGAAAATTTCAAGAAAATCCAAAAATCAGTTTAATTTTGATGAGTATATATGTGTGTGCCATTTTTATCGAATACACTTCATAGATTGCCTGTCAATATGCAAAATTAAGATGAAGTCTGCATTGAGTTATCTCAAATAATGTTAATTCATCGAATGTATACCAAAACATAGCGATTGATTGAGCGGATAAAAATATCATTGAGTATAGTCTCCCCCAGTTGGTGCTAAACCAATGAGCCAGGCCATCAATAGAAGCATAAAGTTGCCAGAAGGCACAAAATGGATCTACGCAGGCATACTTTTATAAAATCCCTCGATCGCAATTTTAAATGGATTCGCATAAATTGTTCTTAAGAAGCTTCTACAAGATTGACACAGTTGTAAAAAATGAAAGTTTACGAAAAAAAGGTTGCTTCCAGCATCGGCTGTGAAAGGTTGTGTCGATGCTTTATTACGCACTATTTTGCTATCGGCCATTGCGCGTTTCGTATTGTTTCGGTTATCTTCGGTTATCTATTTAGGTTAAATTCGGAATGCTTACTGATGAGATGTGAGGGTTTGCCGGTGGTGGGAATCACAACTAATTGTGATCCATAATATTGGTTTGCCATGCTCGCCGTTCCACCATATCCCGGAGCATGTAAACCATTATTTCATTTTGTGATTGGCTTTAATAGCACTGTTTGTATAAATAGGTTCAAATCAGAAATAGCTATTCATATTAAAAAAAAATAGAGATGGGTTAACCGCAAGTTTAAAGTAGGATCGCGTTGGTGTTTCCCTTCTTATGAAATTTCCTTCCCTTATTTGACCTGAATTCGGGTAAGACAGGTGCTGGTTATTGGATAACTTTGAGATCACCAAGTTTTTCACGTTGAGAATGTATGCTAGTCCCAAGCATCATCTGGTGGTTTTTTGTGTAATAACAGCTCATCTGGCAGCAAAGGAGTAGCATCCTCGGAAGGTCAATCATGTTTATTATCTTACTCCTGCTCATAGCAACGGATAAAATCTTTGAATAGGATAAAACAACTTCAACTTTTTGCTCTGGTTAGCATGCTGTCTTGTCTCTGAAATACGGATATGAGACGATTCGTCTCGCCCGTAGAATATCACAAGTTAGACAAATTTAGTCTCTACTATTTGAAAAAAAAATCTCATGAATGTCACCTTTTTGCACTTCTTTGCTACATCTTGTAACAAAATCGAGGCAACTTCGCGCTTTTTCATTGAGGCAAAGGGGCAATCTATCAAACATTAACACTAAATAATAAAAAATTGAAGCAAACATTAAAATTCTAAAAATTGATTCAAAAGTTAGGGGGGGGGGCAACGGCCCCCCTCTGCCCCCCTCTGGCTACACCTATTGAGCAATAAGTTAACTAGGCGGCACTACTGTGCAAGATAATTCCAACGTAATCAGATTTGAAATTTTACACAACAAATTTGAATTGTTCTGTGCGAGCTTGAATGTCTGTCTGCGATAACACTATATTGTACACTGATGATTCCTACGCTCTGTTTTATTAGCTAGTAGTATCAATATTGCATGTTTAGTGGTTGATCTAGGCTAACGATAAGATACCAGCATCATGACTGATTACCAAATTGTGTTCGTAACACTAATTGAAAAAAAAAGGTTTTGTAAAGTTGTAGTTATGGTGATTATGTATTTTGAAAGTAAATTAAATTGGAAACTAATTCAAGGCGTTCAAAAATGATTTGTTTATAAATTCCCATTCAAATTTCATAAAAGTAACGCAAAGTCAATTTCAAATATTTAGGTTTTGATATAGAGGTAGACTTTTAAAGATTTTATTTATTATTGTTTTTGCCGAATGTAGATTTTAATTTGTTTTATGTGACCTGACATAAACCTAGAGGCTCATACAATACAGTTTAAAGAAAAAGTATAAAAATACCGAACGGTGCTATTTAGTTGCTTATAAAAATTGTACATTTATTCTTGAGTTTAAACCTTTTGTGTTGCAGCATCACGTTTTTGTCTTGTATAACATTGTGTTAAAATCAAATCGATTCTACGAAGATACAGGATCCATAATATCAACACTAGTTTTGGCATTTATAGTGAATTAAAATTTATTTTCCGTTCACGCTCGTTTGTAATTATTAAAAACTGAGTAGAAAAGGAGTCAGTTTTGTTAAAAGTGGAACTACTCTAATAAGAGTAGCAATAAAGTTACCCATATCTGATTCACTAGGTCGTTTATCAAAATGTGAGTAAACATTACTCATCTTCTAGTTTTATTAGTTATTTTATTTTAATGAAATCGTTTATTATTTCCGACAACCGTCCACTTGAAATGGAAGTGTCGAAAAACTTTGAATTTGTAATTCTATAAACTGAATTACAATCTTTTCATGGATTAGATTCGGCACTTCGACTTAAAATTTTTGTTGATTACAACATTCAATCGTCCCATCTAAAAAACTTTTGATCGACTGAACCATTGAATCAACCACGTTTTTCGTTTTTGACAGCTTCTTTGAAATTACTACTGCACTTTTACAATCAGAGTAGTATTTACTCAGTTTCCTTTTAGTTTTTAGTTTTGACATTTAGCATGGAAATACGAAACTAAGTGAAAGTTACTCTATTTAGAATAGATTTGAACGAGCGTGTAGACAATTTTTACATTTCTTCATACATCAATAACTTTCATGAAACGCCGCATCTAATTTTGTATTTAAAAAAAGGTAACCAAAGATTACAACGAATCCTAGAAAGTGTGAGCTGTTAAGTGCAATACCTGTAACTAGATATGAGAAGAAAAATTAGTATTTTCCATTTAATTTCAACTACCTTTATTGCTTATCTTGACAGATACGCGTATTTCGTCTACAATGTGCAGACTTCTTCAGTGTCGTGTACTAATTACTAGATTAAAACGTAAACCTCGTAAAACTCTTAGAATTTCCACGTGTACTATCAACAAAAAGTTTGGACTTCACATAAGAAACGTACTCCGATGTTCGTGTAGTAGTGTAGATGAGTGCTGAAAATGTAAGAAATATAATAAGATTATTATTAACGACTCACTAGTATACCAGTCTTATTAATTATCTAAAACCGTACTCTAGATGGAATCAAAACTGTAAAAAATAAACTGACGTTTCTCGTTTTAGTGCACTGTTTACTTTGAATGAATAGTATTGGGCGACCTTGGATAAAATATCGATACATAGCTGGTTGGAGAGGTTTAATGTGAAGATTTATATGAATGTTTAAGGAAAGCTTATTGGTTGAAAACCAAGGTATTTTAATATAAAGGTATGTCTATTTTGATAAAACAAACGTGTCTGTGGAATGATTCTCAGAGCTAACTATATTCCTTGCTAGACGAGAGTCTAATTTTCGAGTAATTCATGTTAAGAGCCTAAAAGCCATTTGTTAACAATGATTTTGTCGATTTTGTCGAAATGTCAATTTCTCTCGAATTTTAAATCACTCCGGTGACAGGAAAGCAGCATCTGGTAGAAGAATGTTAGTTCTAGGTAAAAGGCCTGTACGTCAGGCAATCGGGTCACGACGGGCGTATCTGAGGTTACCGTGCCTAACCTGATAGCGGGTGTACCAAAGAAAGTTCGAAAATTTTACAATAAGAAAGCATTAACATCTTCATCAACTGTTTCTTATGTACACACTTAGAACATTTTACAGAATTCGGTAATTTTCTACCGAACATTCAACAGCTGAACGTTCGGTAATCCGATTTACCGGATTTAGGTGAAATTTCACAGTATTCCGGTAAAACAATTACCGGAACTTGTCAAATTTTACTGAAATCCATTAAATCGGATTACCAAACGTTCAGCTGTAGAAAGTTCGGTAAAAAAATACTGAATACTGTAAAATTTTCGAAGTGTGTAGATATAACTATTTCATTGTGAAATAAACAATCGTTTTGCAGAACTATGTGTAAGCTTTTTGTTTGCTGCTATTATTTTGGTGTCCGAAATTTAACGTGGCCAGGTTAAACAATTTTACGAAGATTTTTTTTTCAGAAATAAATAAAAAAAAATTGGTGTGGCTCCGTTTCCCCTTATTTGAGTGAAATTTTCATGCCAAATATTGAAAAACAGCTACAAGATATAAATTAACTATTAAATATTTGCTGGAGATACGTAGATGACGTTTTTTTTGCATTTTTAAGAAGGATCTCCTACCTCTTACGCTAGAAACATAAAATAACACACACACAAAAACATCGAATGTACTATTGAAATTGAAAATGACTAATAACCATTCCTGAACTGGCTTGTCGTAAAAGAAAAATCTGAGCTAATATTTCTAATTGACTGACACCGTGAACGCAAGGAAGGTGAGGTGAGGGCTTACTTCAAGCACAATCCGAACCATTCGAATGAAGAAGGTACCTAACGGAACCAATAAACAGAATACAGTGCCCTAATCCCACGCCGAGAAACTGTACTGCGGGTGGTTGGTGCAACCGAAATGCATCGTAACGGACGACAAGATGTACACTATAGCGGACACCAAGCAGATCCCCAGCGTGAAGTTTTCCGTTGGCAAGTTCCGCCTGGATGTTCCGGAGAAGTGTCGGAAGAAGAAGACCGACAAATTTACCAAGAAGTAATTGGTCTGGCAGGCAATCTGCCAGTGCAGCAAATTCAGCAAGCCAAACATAACGACCATCACCATCATAGGCGTAGCCAGGATTTCAAATAGGGTGGGGCAATATATTTTTTCAGAGAGAGAGAGAGAGAGAGAGAGAGAGAAGAGAGAGAGAATGAGAAAATTACACCGTCTTCAACCAGCGCAGCGGTTGCACACACTGAACACATACCATTATACAACGGACAACACAACGCTCGGTGGACCAGTAGAGTAGGGACATTTTCCACCGGCTAGAGCAGGAATCGGGCCCTCACTTTGTGACAATTTGCCTTAACAACGGGTGGATTATCTTATTTACGCTAAGTACTTGTTGTCAAATTTTGACAACAAGATTCAACAATTCTAGGCTTGTTCTGGAATTAAAAAAAACCAAAAGGATTTTAAAAACCTTAGGTTTTCCACATGTTTTAAAATCAAACCGCATTAAATAGCAACCATGGTAAAATCATGTGTCGAAATATTCACTTTACAGTCGAGTTGGATTTTTGTATAGGATACCACCGAGTTTGTACTGAAAATGTACTTTTCCTACATGACTCTCTCACCCACACTGAAAATTAAAATTTTGATTTTATTACGAAATCGAAGGTAGGACTAACAAATCTATTCATTGTATTCGTTGTAAGTAGATTTGTATTTTTCCAAAAGCTACCTTCGTACTCAATCAAAGAACATTCGTGCATTGTACGAAATCAATATAAAATACTACGAATATTTTGTTATCAATAAAAAAGAAACTCTGGTGGTTGCATGATTGACTGACAGATCTTCTATATCGACTCAGTATGTAATTTCATACAATTAACGAGACATTTGTTCTATGTAAAAAATCCATGTTTACGAAACGAGTCAAAGCTAATTTACACAAATAAATTTTCAGTGTATATATTGAAAAAGCAACACCGCAAAAACACCGTTTTTTTCCCATAGTAACAGAAAAAAATCTTTGACGTACCTCTTCGAATCTTCCGGTCCACCTATAAGCATCTTACTATAAGGTACTAGGTAGGTCTTCACAGATTGCCTGTCAAGATGCAAAAATTGTATGACGTTTTTATTGAGTTATCTCAAATAATATTAACCCATCCAATGTATCACAAAACATAGCGATTGATTGAGCGGATTGGAGATAATGATATCATTGAGTATAGGATCAACTCTCCTCCGGTTGACGCTCAACCAATGAGCCTGGACATAAATAGAAGCATAAAGCTGCCAGAAGGCACGAAATGCTCTACACACTCTTACTTTTACCAAATCTCTAAATCGCAATTTTAAATGGATTCGCATAGATTGTTCTTAATAAGCTTGTATAGGATAGGTACGGTTGTAAAAATTGAAAGTTTATAAACAAAGTTTGTTTTGAGCATCGGCTGTGAAAGGTTGTGTCGATGCTTTTCTACGCACTTTTTTATTATATGGCGCGTTTCGTATTGTTTCGGTTCCCTATAATTCGGCGATGTGAGTAATCGAGTGAGCACAGAAAAATAAGCAACAAAAATGCTTCCTGGTGAGATGTGGGGGTTCACCGGGCTGGTGGTCCAGTGGTGGGGATCACAATTAATTGTGATCCATAATATTGGTTTGCCATGCTCGCCGTACCTTCATATCCTGGAGCAAATAAACCACTTTCCCATTTTAATATTTGCTTCAAGAGTACTATTTGTATTAATAAGTTCATTGTAGAATTAGGTATTAATATTTAAAAAATAAAGGTGGGTTATATCTAGGATATAACCGCAAGTTTAACGTAAGATCGCGTTGGTGTTTCCCTTTTAATGAAATTTCCTTCCCTTATTTGACCTGCATTCAGGCAAGGCAGGCACTTGTTATTGCATTAGTTTGAGATCGCCAGTTTTTTTTTCACATTGAGAATGTATGCTAGTCCCAAGCATCACCTGGTGGTTCTCTGTTTAATAACAGCTCATCTGGCAACAACGGAGTTGCAGCTTCGGGTGGTCAATCATGTTTATTATCTTACTCATGCTCATAGCAACGTATAAAATCTTCGAATAGGATAAAACAACTGCTGTCTTGTCTCTGAACCTGGGAAATGAGTCGTTTCGTCCCGCCCGTAGAATATCATATGTTGGAAAAATTTTAGTCTTTACTATTTAAAACAAATTCTCATGGATGTCCACTTTTTGAGCTTTTTTGCTACATTTTGTCACAAAATCGAGGCAACTTCGTGCTTTTTCATTGAGGCGAAGGGGCAATCTATCAAACATTAACACCAAATAAAAAAAAATTGAAGCAAACACTAACATTTTAAAAATTGATTCAAAAGTTAGGGGGGGGGGGCAACGGCCCCCCTCTGCCCCCCTCTGGCTACGCCTATGATCACCATCAACGGCCAAATATATGCCTCCAGATGGATCTGCTTCCCTTCTTCAGATCCCACGAAGGTGACACTCTGTTTTGGGCAGAACGTGGCGTGGAGTGGTACGAAGCCAACTGTGTTGTTTTTGTATCGAAGGAGACAAATCCGCCAAACTCGCCAGAACTTCGCCCAATATAAGTTTTTGGGCGATTATGAACAGCAATCTATGGAAAACAGAGAAGGTCTTCAGAAACGACAAGGATTTGAACAAAGAGTGGAAGAAAGTGTGTAAGAAAGATGGCGCAGTGTTGCACAGGAATTGATGGGTAGCGTTAAGCCAAGGTGCGGACATTTAGCTTAGAAAAGGAGGTTTAATAAACCAGCTTTTCAAAAACATCCCTTATGTGTGTTTATTAGTTTCCTGCGACTTAAAATGAATTTTTGGGATCATTTTTGTTTATTACTTTTTTTTGAGTACAATCTTTAGTACAACACAAAAATTGAAAAAATGAGATTGTATCACGACCAAAACATGTCCTAAATTGCTTTAAAACTAAGTGTATATCGTGCAACTTTCCAAAAAGATATGATATTGGAAGAAAAAGTTCATCTCATACATAAGATATTTGTAAGATTTTTACTACATATTTTTCAAGAGATTTAAACTAAGACCGTGCGTTTCGTAGTTGCCATTCCGTTACCGACCAGAACAAGTGTAATTGCACAGAAAACCACATAGATGGAGCTTGGGAGTAGCTTTACATCTTCAATGTACAAGTTCACTAGTTCATTCTATTTATAGATCAGTACCGGCGCCGGCCACGTCCTCACGGTCTTTGTGGAGGGGGGAAGGATGATTAGTTTGCCAATCGTTGGATAGAGGCCGTGTAGAGAGGGAAGGATAGATTTGTGTCAGTAGCAGGTTATAAATATCATGGATTCACTGTGGTAAGTGATGCGATCAATGAAAGCGCAGTAGACTGCTTTATATTTTAAATCTATTGGTGATAGAAAGAGGCAAGTGACAAATAGCAAGGAAGGGGGCGAGCCTGGGATTGAACTCCCGACCATCTGCTCAGTAAGCAGAACGGGTAACCATTGAGCTACCCAGCCACGTCAGCTGATGAAATTCAACCATTAAATCTGGCATATAAGCCGATATTCGAAACTATTGTGACATTTCAAAACTTTTCGAATTAATCATCAAAAAAATGTTTTCCGCCAAATGAAAAATATAATAACTACTGGCTTTTTCAAAGGCCGTTCAGCTGCTACGTAGGTACTTACTGGAGTTCATCATCTACTCATTAAATGCAATGGATAAAGATAATCACGTAGTGGCCCCAGCTTCAGAAAAGCGTTTGATAGACTAGACATTCCAATGTTGATTTCCAAGCTTGAAAAAAATCCAATTTAAATGAGACTGCTCAATTGTATTGAATCGTATTAAACTGATCGGCAGCAAAGTGTTAAGTTCAATAACAAAAGTCTTATCCAATTCAAGTCACATCGGGGTTCCTCAAGGGTCACATCCTCATCCTCAAGGGACCTCTTCTCTTCAACTTTGTCATTAACGTATCTCTTATTTTTTTAAATCTTCGTGTACCTATATATGCGGATGAAATAAAGCTGTACTTGGGAATTACGAATGATAATGATATTATTTATCTTCCAGCATATGAAGCACTTTGTATGTTGATCAATAATGAAACTCTGAAAAACGTCGGAATTATGCAAAGGTTTTGTTAGCAAATAATTTGAGATCACAACGCAATGACTCAACTGATCTACCGTTTGCATTAAAAAAATGGACCATTTTCGGATGGTGATAAAAAAAAAGCTAAGACAGGAAATTGCTTTAAAAAAATTTCCCATGGAAGGTAATTATTTCAATTCACTTGCAAAAAAAGCTTCGCCCTTGCGAGCGGCTTTCTAACATGTTTTTGAGTTCTTTTTTCGTTTTATTTATCAATTCCTCCTCAGTTTTTGCGACAAATTCTCGATGGGATGCAGCAGGGTTCGCAGACTTGGGTACCACATAGATATTCAGCCACTAAATCTCCTCCAACGATCACTTCGAGTAGTGGGCCGACGCCAGATCCGGCCAGAACACCGCGTCTTCGCCCTTATGGTATTTCTTGGTGACCGACGCAACATCCGGCAGGCATTTCGTACTATAAATTTCCCCGTTCACGAGCAGTCTGGAGCGAAAGAAGAGCAGCTTTGAAATTTCTTTCTCGCTGATTGTCAGCCACAGCAGCACTTTCTTGGGGAACTTGGTGTGTGAAATGAACTTTACCTCGGAGCTCACTTCCTTCGAGGGGGAAGTAAAATACGAAGTGCCCTGCCAGTCGTTGCCATCCAGGGGCAGATAGGTCTCGTCGTCAGTCACCACCGCCACGTCGCGATTCGCCGGGAAAAGCGAGTTGACCATCTTATTCAGCCGCTGCCGCTACGTTATTGCCTGCAGCTCCGAAACCAGTGGACGAGACATCCGCTTCCTGACATGTATTTTCATGTTCTCCAGGTACCTTTTCATGGTTTGGCCGGTTGAACCGACCTCTCGGCCAAGCGCACGCAGCGATGTAGCCACTTTTCCCTCGGTCTCCCTCTTCATCATCGTTTGAAGCTTCTTGTCGCTCAGGGTTGTCAGCCGTCCGGAACCTTGCTTTCTTTCGATGCTCTGACTGTTTTTTAATAGTGCCAAGATGTTGTAGATGCCGAAACGGGCATATCCGGCGTCCACAAAGTGCCGCACGATGTCCGTTTTCGATGCGGCGGGGCGCCGTTCTTTAAAAGTGCACACTTCTGAACGGAGTTACTTCACTGTTTTTGCCATCACGGTTAGATTCGACTGATTGAGCTGTCAAATTTTGTCTGCTGACTCATGGGTTACTATGATTGATGCTGCATGGGTAGGTTCGTCAGTGCGAATGAAGGTTAACCCATGAAAAATCGGCAATTTTTGTCCATTTTATTTTAAAGCAAACGTGATTGTCAAAGATTAATCCCCCACGCGACAATTTCGTAATCGTTATCTATTAGTGGTAGATCGTCATCGTACAAATTATGCTAAATTTGAACCGCTAAGCCGCATGATGTCTGTATATAATGAACATTGTGAAATGATTGACTTTAATGCACCAAGGACAAAATTGAGAAAAATATATCAACATTTTGCGAAGTAATAGGCATTTAATTTTAGTATGAGGATGTGCCCATGAAATTATCCATGTAACAAAACGGTCTACTGTCGTTTGACGTCAAATAAAAAAATATTAAAATGCAGAAAATAAATCATACAATGTATTTATTTGTTTTTGCATTTTATCTAATAGTTGATGGTTAATGAAGGAAAAATGAGAGAGCTTTCATAACTACGTTCAATTGAGTAAATGTCATGGGGAATTGACGTGATGCTACAATAAAAGTGTTTGTTTTTCTTTATTATTCAGATTTTCTGCTACTAAAGTCATTTAGATTTGAGATGTTTACAAGTTTGACTCTCAACTAGTAATTGTGATAATGATAATGACATGGATTCCATTTGTTGTTGGGTCGAGCATAAACTCATCTTCCCGTCGTCATTAATGTTCTTAGTTTGTGATACAAAAACCAACATGAAATAAAAGAATAAATAAAAGACTATCATTTTTTAAAATTGATTAGTTTATAATCATAACTTGTCTACCTGTATTAACATGGCAAAAATAACTGCTCGTTCACCTGATAATTTCCACGTTACCATGTTAGCGGTTGAATGTCGAACAGATGTCCCTCGTTAATTAGCGAGAAATTAAAGTAACAATTTTGCCTACAGAGTGCCTTTTCCGACTGGCTCGTAATCAGAATTCTATTTGTTCCGCTCTCTTCAAACCCTAAAATCGCTTGTTCGCAATTCTAACCAAGCACGACACAAGTTGATTCAATTTTCCACCCTCTCAATATCAAATCTACGTTATCTCTTGCTTGGCCCACCGGACGGGCAGTGCGAGGAGAGAACATCGGTGCACTGTATTCTTCTATTCCCTCGGTGCTGCCTTGCAAAAGGTTCCGTTTTGACTAAATTAAATGAAATCTAAAAGGGATCAAAATCTCCTCTTTATCTCAAGCAGTGCATCTCTCCAATTGGAGATGCCTTGCTCTTGTATAGGCAACCGATATTTCTAGCTGGGCGAGGGGTTCAACTAGGGATTTCTATCGGAAGCGCTACTGAAGGAACAAACTATACCTACACATAATATTTGTGTTCACTCCCGTTACCACAGTGAGTGGCAAATTCACAACCATGTCCCACACAGAGTTAAATCATTTGCACCGTCGTTATCACTCTGGGATGTGCTGGCTGCTTTTCCGGGGACAAGCTTACCCTCGAGGAATTTGAGCAATCTTCTCTGTTGTCGCAAAGGAGGCACAGCATGATGAGGGTGACGAGGCTCTTACGGAGACACAGCAGTGGCTTAATTGAAAGCAAACTAACGAGTGTTTTTGATTTTTATGGGATTTTCCGGTAGTTTTCCCCAGGCGCTTTCCGGTGATGGTTTGATTTGGGGTGGAAATGCAATGATAAAATGTATCATTTACAAATGATATTTGGTTCACGTGATACTTCCGATAAGGGGTGCGGGCTGATTTGACAAATATTTGACTAATAAAGTTGATGGTGCTTAGCGGTTCCGGCGTTCCGGGTAGATTGGAGTGATGTGTTAACTTTTTGAGAAGATTTCCGTGGAAATCAAGCCGTTGATATGTGTGTTTAGTACTGGGTGGTGCGAGTTGATTTGTACTGATTTATTGAAAATAGAATCGTCCTGTTGCTATTGCCTATTGTATTATTATGGATCTGGACATATCAATAGCCAGGGAGGGATACTTCCACCTGATCGATCCATGAAAACAAGTGCGTTTATATCTCGTTCTAGTTGGGGGCAAATAATAACCCAATTTTGCCCCGATTTGGAGTTTCGTCTGATTATCAAAGCACTGCTACAGTAGCAGTCTGTAATGTCCATCTTCTTTCTGTCATTAAAAATTTTGCAGAGCACCTCCAATCCGAAAATGATATTTATTTATTTATTTATTAATTTATATGTTGACAGTCAAGGTTGTAGACCCATTTGTTACATTCATTATCTTAAATTCTGTCTGTGGCACACTCCTATACAGTATGAGCAATATGCATGTACTTAAAGCTTCATATATGATCAAATGGGCTCTCAATTTCGGATAAAATGTTCAAGATATAGTTTAGCTACCGTAAAGTCAATATAACTGCAATGCTGATTGTATATAGCCATCATGTCGTTAATAGGTTCAGCTTTGCATAGTTGGATACGGTAAACGGTAGTATGCTGGTCAATTTTTGCAAATCAAGGTCGATGTCTCAGATGCGGAGTTGAATATAAAAGTTCAATTTTGACAAGAATGTGTGAAAAATTAGTAAATGGGACCATAGTGAAATTACTCCGATATCTAAATGTTTAGATGTTAATGAGCATACATCGAGAGTTATATAAAAGTCGATTTATATGAAGACTACTATCTCACTTTTAAACGTTTTATGATCGTTTTATTTTCTTTAAATTTCTAAATTAAATTAGTTTCCTCAGGATGAAGGATATGTCACTATAATATAAAAAAGGTCCCTAGCTAGGAATCTTGTGAATCTCCTGAAGCCCGTAGTTCCTGAGTACTTCTGAGCATGAGAATGGACATCATTGACCGCCCGAGGCTGCTACACTGTTATTTCCAAACCAGCTGTTATAACAGGGTGTCCGAAACCATCTTTAATTGTTGGATTAAAAAATCAATATGTATTGTTTGTTATAGCAATATGTTTGCAAATTGCAAGTTTTATTGCCCGCCTTCAAGCGTTTCGGGAAGTTATCCACGATGGCCGCGAGTTCATCGACAGATATTTGTTCCCAAACCTTTAAAAGAGACTATTTTAGTTGTTCTAGTGATTTATGTGGTGTACTGCAGGCTCTTGACTCCAAAATGGCCATACCAAACAGTCCATCGGATTCAAATCTGGTGAGTTAGAAGGATATTCATCTTTTGTTAAAATGCTTGAGAAAATGCGTTCGCAAAGACTAATAGTCTTTTTTGTACTATGAGCGGGTGCCCAGATTTGTTGAAAAATCCATTCATTTTAGCCGAAAAGCTGCGATACCCAAAAACCTTCTGTGTAAGTAAGTAGCTTCTGTAGCTTCTAATATACCTAAATCTAATAGTAAGTAGCTTCTGATATACTGCTTGATTCATTTTCATCCCCTTGTCGATGAAAACCAAAGGTGTTTTGCCGGAATGAGTTATTCCCGCCCAAACCATGGCAGAAGCGGGATGATGACTCCTTGAAATACTTCAACGATTCATGGAAGCAGCAGGAAGCAACTTCCGATCATTTTGGTGGTTGTGGTGCTGCTCGATTAAATTTTTCATCGGTGAACAGCACTGACCGATAGCGACCCTCGGATAAGCAGTTCAGGAGAATCTTAGATTTTCTCAACCGGTTTGCTTTCATGGTGACATTCAACCAGTGATTCTTACACAGTTTTCAGGGTGCGGCAGAAAATAATGCGAAAATGTTCAAACTTGAGTATTGGATTAATTCATGTAGCTAGTGACTAATTTATGTCGAAAGTGTATTTGTTTATGTTTACTTTCAAGTGCTACATCCAAACATTCTATTTGTTTTATTGCAAATTCATCAAAATGTTCGCGAAAGAAGTGATGCTCGCCCAGAAGAAGCCGAAAGAGATTGCCAAGGTGGTAGGGTGCCATTTGGCAACAGTTTACGGCATAGAAAAAGTCTCTGCAGGGTGGTCCTAAGCATCGGAATGGCCGGGAAGTGGGCGTCCGCGCTTTTCACCCACGCCGAACGTGATCAAATCGGTCCGTGCAAAAATCACTCGCAAACCGGTGCATTCCCCAAGAAAACTTGCAAAGGAAGCCAATATTTCGGAGAAATCTATGGGGAGAACCATTAAAGAAGACCTGCATGCATCTTCCAGAGCCAGAGTGAAACGCCGCTTGATTACGGACCGGGTCAAGGAACTACGAGTGACTCGTTCCAAGAGATTGCTTTCCTTGTTGAAGAAGGAAAAAATGATAATCTTGTTCTCCGCCAGCATCTATGCTGTGGCCAACAGCCGCATGGACCGGTTCATTTCACCACAGAAAATGGAGAACGTTCCGGAAGAAGTAAAATTCAAATTTCAAACCAAACATCCGGCTGGTGTCATGATGTTTGGCTTGGCGGCGTCCAACGGTTTTAAAATGCCGCCTGTTTTCATTGATGCTGAAGTTAAAATCAATACCGAAGTGTATATCGGTATTTTGAAGGACCAAGGGTGAAGGCCAACTTCTCCGAGGACTAAAACGTTGTCCTACAGCAGGATGAAACGCTGTGTCACACGTCCANCGAAGGATTTGTGGCTCCCTAGCGGTTCAGATCTTAATCCGTTGGATTATTCGATTTGGGCATATGTTGAAACACGAGCCTGCAAAACATCACACCCCAGTGTGAAAACCCTGAAGTTAACCATAACACGCACATGGTAGTCAATGTCGGAGGACTACGTCCGAAAGGCCTGGTCTGGCTTCCGGCGTCGACTCGAGGATGTTATTAATAAACATGGAGGACACATTAAATAAATTTGTTTGAAAGGACTTTATCAAGAAAACTGGACTCGAAAATGTTGATATTATTGTTTGGATACCTTGAAAATGGGATTTGAAAGAAATAAAACAAAGTTTCGCATTATTTTCTGCCACACCCTGTGTATGACTGATGCTTCAAATCGTCGTAAATTATGGCTCTAACGAAAAAATGTGAAATTTTCAGTGATTTCGACAACTTTCGGATGGAAATCCCAGAATTTCGTTTGGTTCGTCGCCGGATAATCTCGCGCACTTGTGGAGTTCGAACAGTGCGCTCTTTTCCGCTCCTACGCGGTCATCTAGCGTGAAAAGCTGGAGTTATTGTTTTATTACGTCACTCACTGTAGATTTTGCCATATTCAGGGTCTTTGCAATCACTGAAACAGTTTTTCTTTTCGAAAAAGTTCAATTACACCTGCGCGCAACTCATTCAGCTTCATTTTGAATTAATTAGAAAACACAACTATACCAAACTTACTGTATATGAAGACAATTGGTCAAGATGCTGAGCCATGTAGGTATGCTCAGTTTAATTCACTTGGTTGTGTTGAGGCATGCCGACAAAGTATGAACGGATAATTTGCAGACACCCTGTACACAGAGAATCAACAGATGATGCTTGGGACTAACATACATCCTCAATGTGTAAAAACTGTTGATCCAACCCATGGAACATTGCTGGTTTTATCATGGTTTTATAGCATTCTTGAAGACTAATTCATGCTCTTCAGAACCCTTATAAAACCAAAACTGTTACTTGGGAAGGCACAACAGGCGCCAGCTCCACCTGAATGCAGATCAAATAAGGCTAGGGTAGGAATATATTAACGTTATAATAGCTTTAGTAGACGCCGAGAACACGTCTTTTCTACCAGTAGAAATCACTAGGATGTTGGATACAAGGCTTGGTTCGGCAGCTTCGTTCGTGTTGGTAAACAATACGCTTAATTTGCGCGATGTCTAGTAAATTATATATATACATTAGACAGGTTTCCGACTTTCTTCGATAGTTAATTTTGTGATTCGACCATGATAAACAAGCCCTTTAAAAGCATTTCATGCCTTTTGGCAGCTGTATGCTTCATTTGATTTCCAAGCTTATATATTTTTTACCAACCGGCGAAGACTTGGTCCGAACCATACCTATAGGGAATAATTTATAAATTGAAGTAAGTTAGTGGTTGTCGGACGACCTTTTGATTGGGTAGAAATTTTTTTCAATTACAATCGCCTCAAAAAGCTTCGGATGCAAGATAAAAGGGCAATACCACGGTAGTAACGGATGTAAGATTATTACCAGATTAAAAAATTCGCACCGAAAACAAATGTGTTCATTGAAAAATAAGAACAGAGTCTATTCTCCAACCTTTCGGCGTCAAATACTTTATGTTTAGAAGGCTTTTACCATTAATGTTTTTGTTTAATATTTTTGTAAATTGAATCTATATGCAGAATTGACTTACTTAACATCCGTAAGGTATTCGCATCAATTGTCAATCTGCAGAGGCTGTGAAATCACTCCATCAAAGGTTGGTGGACTCACCGACAAATCCCGGGAATATCCGGATGGATCGGTCGATGACACGAGTAAGTTACCTTCCACTTCACTCAGATCCTGCCAGGCCTCGGCTGCTTAAGACAGTATCTGCACAACTATGGGCACGTTGAGTCCTACGCGTCGAGGAAACCGCAGAACATGTGTTCTTCGCGTATTCTCGATTCAATGACGCGAGAAACGACATGATGGCCGTGAGCGGTCAGGACATAACTCCGAACAACCTTGTCCAGACAACGCATCAAGACGTGGAAATCTGGGACGCTGTAAACACGGCCTCTCAGATTCTCAGATTTTTCTTGAGCTCCAAAACAGGCAACATCTACATAAGCAGCGTCTGCTATGCAGCGTAAGGGCGCCCCCAGGGTGGAAGCGATCGCTACGCGATGCGAAGTTTAACAGATCGCGCGATGTCGCGCGACCAACCTCCGTACATTTAAACAAAGCGAAAACATAGCTAACACACCATAGTGGACGCGACGCGCCTCGACGCGATGAGCGATTTCCTGCGATCGAACAGGACGTGCACTGGTTTATCGCTCGGTGTCGCGCGATCATATATCTTCTTCTTCTTTTTTTAGATTTTTTTTATCGAAACCAAACCGCTTCGACTTATTGTCCAAAATTTTCAAAATTCGTGTGCATTATGGCGGAAGATAGATCTATCGAAGCGAATGGAAATGATATGGAGATGATTTTCGGTTCATTTTCCTCCGTGAAAAGTGCTTCTAATCGCGTTCACTATAGGTATCAAATCGCGTCGATTATCGATTCAATTAGGAGCGCGTCGCATCGCGTCGCGTCGCGTCGCAATCGCTTCCACTATGGGGTCCACCTAAGACTTTGTGTCGCGTCCACCTTCTCTTTTCAGAAAGCGAGTAATAATGGCACTATGACCATAAGCCATGAAAGACTAAAAAAAGAGTTAGTCCTCATGTCCCAACCGACAGCCAAGCTCTTATGCATGAAAAGACACTACAATCTTGGCTTTGGAGCCTCTATACGAATAGGAAACGCCTGTGTTCCAGCCCAGAAAAGCAGACATCAAAGTAGTGCCTTAACTTTCTTAGCTCCTTTTGCTCCATTGCTGTTCCGCTAAATGCCTTGACAATAGAAACGACTGAACGGATTTTATTCCATTCATTTCGCCTTGTTTAGCGGCTGAATGGTTCACGCTGGCAACCACGGTTCGAACCGAGATCGTTTTTGTGTGTGAGCAATTGAACTTTCAGACCGAACGAAAACGAGCAATGAGCAATTACCGAACGAAAACGGATCCAGAGTCGAGTCAGTATGATGGTATTAGTATAAAACATAAACATAAACAAACATAAACATTTTATTATGACAGTTCATGTTTGTGTGTATTGGTGAATCCAGGATGGACCTAGAAAAAGTTGAGAGCGAACCTCATTGATTTTGAGTCGAATCCAGAGCGGATCCAGATCCGATCCGTTTAAATAAAAAAAAACGTTTTAACTGCTGTTAGGGCGGACCAGTTCCACAACAGCAATAACCGAAAACGACATAATACACTGCCCAACCTCACGCACACATTGATTTTTTATTAACGCGATTTGATGTGTTGCATTTTTGCCCACTATCAATGTTGCATTTTTTTTCCCCTACTTACGATCCATAATAAGACATGAAACAAAAGCTTGCGAAAATGCAACACAATCTTGCGTTTTTATTTTCCGTGTAGAAGCTGAGTTGTGTCATTTGGCTACATCTTTCCTATTTTTCAATATATAGTACAAACCAATACAAATAAAATAAGTTCATTGAATTTGTGACATCTAAAAATATGCTTTGTTGACATCTGACCTTTATTTTGAAAACGAGATTCAAGAAATAACGAATTCGTGAAGGAATTCTGCAAACAAGTGTTGAAAATCCATCTATGTCTTCATAACATTGATAAATCACTCAGCCAGTAGCGTTTTAAAACGTTTCCGGGATCGGCTGCATCTAGTTGATTAGAATTATAGCGTAATGCAGGGCTCCGATGATTAAGCAGAATCCGCAGCTTTCTATTCACAATGTGGCCATAAAAGTCAAAATGTCATATTCATTCGTGCAAAAATTGAAAAAAAAACACCTTAACTGGATGACAGATTCACGCAACCGCTACATAGCTACATAGCAATTGTGGCCCTTGTGTAGAGTCTTTTAGACTGTTTCAGCAATGATTATTAGCGCATGAATTTGGTACATTATCAGTTCATGGTTTGATTATTTTAAGAAGTAATATGAGGATAGTTTCCGCTGACATAATAATATGAATTTCACTAACCTCAATGTCAGTGGACAAATGACTATGGTATCGTCATGGATCGTACTGAGAATTAAAATAGTAAATAATTTTTTCATTGTTGATCGCTATTCAATTGATAATCATCAGTATTACCTTAACTATTTTAATGCCTACACACACAAAATTGTTGCGATAAAAGCAAAATTGACAACTTGTTCTAGGGATAAAGAGAGCTTAACCTATTTTTGGCATGTTAAGTAGAATTCACTCTTTCATGAGTATTTCTGCAGCGTTGTGCACACATCTGACGTTTAAATGTATCTATTACATTATCTATCTATTACAATCAACATCATTGTCCCGGACGACTTGATATTGTTTTTATAAATTGCCATACTTCTCAATTGAGTGTAACTATTGTCTGCGACTAATCCAAATTGGTTTAATTATAGAAGAATCCAGGTTGAAAAAAGAAGAAAATACCGAGTGGTGATAAATCGGACAGCTCCCATGTTAAAGTATAGGACGACCATTTTAAACCAATGCCAATGCTTCTAATAAGTTCAAATTAAATTTTAATTCAAAGCGGTTTCTTGTATGATGTAAGAACAATCCTTAATTGCAAAATAGGGGCATTATTTTTATTTATTTTTTATTTGGCTGAAATTGTCTTAATTGAGTAGTTTTGGATTTTTCTTACGTCATACAACAAACCGCTTATAATTAGAATTTCATTTGAATTTTTTAGAAGCATTTTAAAATGTTCGGCTTATACTTTAACATGGGAGCTGTCAGATTTATCACCACTCGGTGTCTTCTTCTTTTTTCAACATGGATTCCTCCATTGGCAGCAAGCATTTTCGAGTGCTTGTGGTTTATTCGAAGAAAAATATGGTTTAACGAAATGGCTCACTTTTTCAGAGTTGTTCAAATTTAAGTTATATAACCAAGTTATTAAATTTATCAAATTTAAGTTAAATAACCAAGTTATTAAATGAATAAGTTCCAACTGACATTATGGTAGCTACAAAATTCAGCGTTGACATGATGGACTGTGCTGCCAGCATACAGAACTGCTCGTAATTATTTGTTTGATCCTAGGTTCTTTTTCATTTGATAGGTGACACTTTACGCCAAGGTGCATTCATGTTAAAGAGCTTGTATTGTGCCTATTTTAAACGACGCAATGTTCATACAATATACTCCTACCGATGATTTATTTGCTGATTTGCTGCTGTTTTTGGTCGCTGTGTCTACCGCCGTTTCGTCCTGGTTTGCCAACAATAAAGTATCCTTGCCGATAAGTTTTTAAGGAAATTCTTGAATAAATGTTAAAACTTCTACTACACATATGGTGACATTTCAATTAAAATGCACTTTTATTGGAGCAAATATAACTGTCCTGAATAAAACACAATTTTTTTAGGCCACCAGCGCACAACAAATCCCCAAATTTATTTCTCTCTATGATGGCAAATGCTGATGCAATTTCGATGAGTTAAACCGGAACTACTCACTTAGCTGATGAAAGGACACAGGCGTTGAATTCGTTTTGATTTATGGCGAATTATTCCACAGCACATACATACGAGCCGATCAGAACCAAAACAATGACAAGGCAACTCGTCTGGAAACCGGAGAAAATCTGGCGATGAAATATTGATCAACGTAAAAATCGATTCAGGAAGAAATAAAAAATAGACATTTCTTAAATCTTTGCTTCCTGTCGTTGCTGGTCGTCCGTTTCCATCCCGTAAATCCATTTAATTGAAATTTTTATTTCACCGAATCGCCCGAAGCTTCCTAATTTTTCCCACGTACCTATCACAAAACCCGGACACAGAGGCAGCCGAGGGACGTGCCGCTGAAAGGAAGCGAGCTCGGCCTTTTGGGTCCGTATGGGCCTCTGTCACGGTTCCTAGCTCGGGGCAGTCTTTTGTCACTTTCCAAGGCGCAACCAATTTTCGTTTCCTAGTGCGTGCACCAGAAGAAAAAAAGTTGGAAAATGTCGTTCAGAAAGGAGAAGTTCTGAACAAAGAACTGAGGAACCTATTGACTCCCTTGTTAACTGCCGGTTCTCGTGGCAGTTCGATCAAAGATGCGTATGCCGTACACGAATGTAGGGGGTGCAGAAAGAGCGGTAAAGTGGTAGAATTCATTTGTGTCATATTATTGAGGATTGAAAGAAATTTATTGCGAGCCCATTTATTGTTCCCTCTACACAAGAACGGTACTGGGGTTATTGACGATGTTAAAAAATTACAAGTTTTAGTTTATATTTATAATATGAAACTGAGACTATTTGAAATACATTATTTAAAAATTATATTAGCATTTTAATTTATGCTACAATAAAAAAAAACTTGGTCCTTGTTTCGCAAAACAAATTTATATCGTTTTAACAATAACTTTTAGTAAAATTTATGAAAAGTTATAGAAATCTTTCACGTTGACCGTTTTATTAAATAGTGCATTGAGTTCTACCTTTTGGTTACTCTAATATGATTTTTCAGTTTTTGTATTTTTTATTTTGCCAAGCCAATCATGTTGATGGAATTGGTAAACATATAGTGATGGAATTGAAATTTATTTAAAAGAACAAGAATAAAGCAGCAAGGTAAGATGTTTGACTTACTGTTGCCCAGATGAGCCTCTTTGCATTGAAAATAAAATTTAATTTGCACTACGAATTGGGACCTTTGAATCTATTCGTTGTTTTTTACAATGAAACTAGTTTGTACTGTTTATGAAGCTAACTTCGTATTGATGGCCCTCACGCACCACTATCAACCTTTCAATGCGTTCAATGTTTACTCAGAGAGAAGTTGCGTCCATTCAAAGATAACAAAGAAAATAGGTGGATCGGATTTTAATGCAACTTTGCACATGCATTTAGCTGAGATTATCGCAAAAAATAATCATTTAACTCAGAAGTATATTTTTTTTAAATGTGAATACTTTTTAGTAAAAGATTTTGTTTTTGTTACAAAATTTCAAGTTGAAAATATTTAGTTGTACATGTCATGTATTAACATACAATTTTGAATAGCTTAGCTAAGCAGAGTTTTATGCACAAATCAAAAATCAATTAAGTCAAATTGTACAATGAACAAATTTTCAATATTTTAATTTTTTTAATCAATAACGATCGGTGCCGTTATTCGTCCTTGAACCAGGAATGAAAAACTGGTCATTTCATTTAGTGTAACCTCTGTCGTTTTACTGGGAGCGTGTTAACCTCTGCATCTTCACAAAGGTCACAAGGTGAAGGTTTTGTTTATATGTTAGGTTTCGTTGAATCATGAATCATGAATCATTCAAAATAAGAACAGTCGTGCGCATTTATAGAACTGCTTTTTTGTCTGGTGGCACTTTAAGCTACGATTAGCTCAACCGTCACTGTCAATGGCAGCGGAAACGATTTAACAGGCGATTTTATGATTCCATAATGTCAACTGGTTGCATGGCCGTGATTGCTCTTCTATTTCCTCAGTCTGTCCTTGAGTAAGTCCGATGCATAACCAGTTCGACGGCCTGGAAATGTTGGTCTATTTAGGCGCCGCAATGTCACATCAATCTATCATCAGGTGCACCGGCTAAAAATGATGCAGTTAGGAATTTAACAAACGTTTTTATTCTGATTCTGATTTTAGATGTGAACAGAGCAGTCAACTGTTTGGCCGCGATTGACAGTGGATGGGATTTGGACAACGTTGTTATCAATACTGATTTATGCAGTAATCAATCATTATCTTGGCATGCCTTTGCGACTAGAAATGAGAAGAAAAAATAGTATTTTCCATTTAATTCCAACTACTTTTGCTTATCTTGGCAGATACGCGTATTTCGTCTACAATGTGCAGCCTTCTTCAGTGTCTCGTACTAATAACTCGGAGTAGAGTTATTAGCACGAGACACTGAAGAAGTCCACACATTGTAGACGAAATACGCGTATCTGTCAAGATAAGCAAAGATATTTGGAATTAATTGGAAAATACTATTTTTTGTTTAATTTCTACTCACAGGTATTCCACTTAACAGCTCAAACTCTCTAGGACTCATGCCTTTGCGATTTTTCTTAAGTTATTTTAAACCTCAACTCGTTGAGTGGTTGGAAATAGCTTAACTATTTTGGCTTGGAATGATGAAGAAAACGATTTGGTAAGTTTTTGTATGGACCTTGGTTTTCTTTTTCTTTCTTGCGTCTCTTTGTAAATTTCTTGCTTGGCACTGTAAATTTAAAATACCATGTTTATTAAAAGCAACACTTCCTCCATGATTCGCTAACCAGCTCCGATCTTGAGGCAACATGATATTTTTAACGGAGGACTCTCTTGCTATACCGAGTGTCATTTTCAAAAATGAAATGAGAGTTTTACTCTAAAGTGTGAATTTTTTGATCGCTAGTAACTCTCGTTCGACTGAACAAAATGACTTTATTCAAACGTTCAATTTTAAACTTAAAAATTCCCTACGCTTACTGCCATACAAATTTGCGTAAGAGCATATAGTAAATTTGGTGCTCCTTATCAGGGTCCTCAAAAACCGAGTAACAAACGGTTCAAATTGCCTTCTACTTTTTATTTCATTACGTTTCATTCCATCTTCAATACTGCAGTAAAAAATAATTTTGCTCTGTTGCCGGAGTCTGATTTTTTGAATTTTGCTCCATTTTCGTGACTTTCTTCTTTCTTAGCTATGTCATTAACGTTAAGCTGCAGTGACTCTAAGCTGCTGGTTTGTACAAGGCTTTGCCCTTCCGCCGCAGTTCACCCGGTTCTGGCATGGTTGACAAATCAATGCCGGATAATTAGGAAGCCTATCCACTGCAATTATGCAATTTCGGGCCACTTAAAGCCTCAAGGGTAGGAAACGACGCTTCTGACAACTAGTTTTTCAGAATCATCCCAAGAAACTTGCCGTTCGTTATTCACAGCGACGAAGACTTTGACAAACTTTAACTGATTATTGAAAATTGGGAATAGCTCTATATTTAGTTGAAATTGGGCATGATAAATAAACTCTAATAGCACATTCAAAAGCACTAGCTGCAGCACTTCTTCAGTAAAGTTTGTGTAGCGAGTAAACGAAATCGATACCCGTTGGATTTGGAAAAGTCATTGTAGTTTATCATGTAACCCCTCCGCATGTAAATATAATACAGTGAGTGCTCAATTTCCGAGCTGAAAGTCGAACAACTTCTTTTTTCACTCTCTTCTTGCTCATCGTTGGGCCGTTCAGTGTTGCTTCGCGTCCAAACGACTGGGCCGTTGAGAGTACAGCTTTCCCATAGATTTTGCGAACGTGCCGAAGAAATCGGACAATGCTAAAGTGCATAGTATTTGTGCAACCGTGCTGGGTCTGAAGTAAGGTGAAGTGTTCCGGAGTCAGAACAGCAGAACCCTCGAAGTCCACCAAGTCATTCGTGAAAGTCGTTGATCTGGCGTTGGAACACGAAGGCAAGCACGACATCACTGTCGACGGAAAGAAGTATCCGTTGTCAATCACCCCGGAGGATGGAGAAAAATCACCGACTTCTTAGGAAGGTACGGTGACGTCATCGCAATACGCGAGCAACGAAACGAAGCCGGTGTCAATTTTCCTGGCATTTTGACTGGTGTCCGCGAAGCCAAAATGATCATGAAACGAAACATCGAGTCGCGGGTTACAATCGATGGCGAGATGACGCGAATGGCGTATTACGGGCAGCGTCAAACTTGCCGACACTGCCGCGAATACATCCACATCGGGACTACGTGCGTGCAGAACAGAAAACTGTTCGTACAAAAGCCGTACGCCGATGCGGCAAAGCAGACACCGTCGCAAAAAACGACTCAAATTCCGACTTAGGTCCAGGGCGCACAAAAACGATCTTGAACCAAGCTGCACAACCTCGGTTCGAAACACACTCGGCGAAAACGACCATGCCGCCGCCGAAACCAATTAGCCACCGGCAACAGAAGCTACTACCAGTACCAGTCATGACCGTACAAAATTTCCCCCCGTTTGCTGCCATCTCGGCTTCGACTCACCCATCGTGCAGCGGGTCGTTGGGTCCCTCTACAGATCAACAGTCCTCTGCTAGCAGCGGAGTGGAACGCAAAACTGCTTGTGGAAACCGATTTGTCGGTCAACTCAAACCCTAGATTCAGAAAGTAGCTCCGTAATCGCCCACCAGGTAAGAAGCCTTGCGTGGAAGACGACGATGGTATGCAAGATGAGAGTAAACAAACGTCGTAATGGCTGAGTTTTCCAGCTATATCATCGCTGCAACCAACATCAACGACAACACGAACGCAACGAAAATCGACACACTCCGAACCTTTATTCGCACGATGGAGCTCGATATCGTTTTTCTCCAGGAAGTAGAGAACGAGCAGCTCTCTCTCTCTGTCTGGATTCAACGTTGATCATGCAAGGCGGGGAATGGCAATCGCGCTAAAAGACCACATCTAATTCTCGCGTGTAGAAAAGCGCCTGGATAGTCGCCTCATCTCTGTGAGGATACAAAACACGAGGCTGTGCAATGTACATGCGCCATCGGGGTCAGTTTTCCGTGCGGAGAGGGGAAGACTTTTCAACGGCACGATCGCATACTACCTTCGGTATATTACGCAACACGTCATCCTCGCTGACGATTTTAACTGTGTGCTTCGTCTGAATGACTCCACGGCTACAAATACAAGCCCGGCTCTCCAGGCGACCGTACGGCAGCTGCAGCTGCATGATGTGTGTCTGAAACTGTACCTTACTACTCCCGTACCCACGTACGTCACACACAACGCGGCATCCAGGCTCGATCGAATGTACATCAGCACGGGGCTATGCGAGCACCTGCGATGCGCATTCATGCACGTATGCTCATTCACCAATCACCAAGCTCTGACAGTACGTATTTGCCTTCCACACATTGGCCGTGAACAAGGACGCGGTTTCTGGTCACTCCGCCCTCACCTTTTAACGACAGAAAATCTGAAGGAATTTCAAGTCCTGTGGCAGTTCTGGACCCACCAGCGAAGAAATTTCCCCACCTGGATGGCATGGTGAATCTCATGCGCGAAACCGAAAATTAAATCCTTTTTCCGTTGGAAGTCAAGCGAAGCCATCAGGATTTTCCACGCGGAACAACAACAGCTCTACAAACAGCTACGCTACGCGTATTATGACTATTTCCAGAACCGCTCAATGCTGGTAACCAAAAACTGCATAAAAGCGCAAATTCTAACGCTGCAGCGACAGTTTGCGCAAAATTTCATCCACCTCAATGAAACGTTCGTTGTGAGGGATAGCATATCAACTTTTCAGCTTGGCGACCGACGGCGAAAAAACGTCCAACGATCACAGGACTGCAGACTGAGCAAGGAGAACAAATTCAAGGCTCCCGAGAAATCAAACAGCACATGTTCCGATACTTTAGGGACCTATACTCGGCGGAAGAGGCGAGGCTAAACGGGTAAGAAACGTTCGAAACCGAGTGAGTCGTTGCCGGAGAACTTCGAAGCAAATGCAGCTCTAATGGCAGATACGCTGATTTCTTTGGTTGAGAAATTCCATCCGAACGTCGCAAAAACGAAAGTTTCCGGGCATCGATGGCTTGCCGGTGAAATTTTACAACCGTACATTCGACATCATCAATCGGGAGCTTTACTTCGTCATGAATGAAGCCACGACGGATGAGCTCCCCTCAGAATTCACCGATGGTACCATAGTGTTGGTTAAAAAGACAGGTCTAGGGTTTTTTTCATTAGGGCGAATCTACAATTGAGAGATTCTCACTGGGCACGCTCTCTTTCATTCATAAACCAATCACCTTTACGGTTTTCATTATACTATTTGTAGAGTATGCTAGCCAGCATAGTTGTGTTTCGATCTGTACTAAAGAATCCCTCAAAAGTGTTATAATGGCGCTGTAATGAATGAAAGAGAGCGAGCCCGGAGAGAATCTCTCAATTGTATATTCGGCCTAATGAAAAAAAAACCCTAGAGGTGGCGAAGGAACTGCGGGAGCATACCGTCCCATCAGCTTGCTCAACGTCGACTCCCGCTTGATGAAAGCCCAGCTGGAACGTGTATTGCGATCACATCGAGTTTTGAGTGACGCACAAAAACGCGCCAACACCGACCGCTCTATATTTCAAGCTACACTCTCGCTCAAGGATCGTATGGCACAGCTTATCGCGAGAAAGCAGTTAAGGGGAAGTTAATCTCGTGCGATCTCGACCACGCGTTCGATCGGTTCTCTCATGAGTTCCTGCATCGGACCTCACTCTCTCTTGGTATCAACCAGGATGTCGTCAGCTGGCTTTCTCGGTTGGCTGCTTCCTTTTCGTCCCGGCTGTTTGTGAATGGGCACAGCCGTTCCGTATCGAACGATTCGTTCGGCAGGGAGATCAAATGTCGATGCTGCTCTTCGTGCTCTAGCTCCACACGCTCTTATCACGAGTGGAGCGTGTGTGAGGTGGTGATCTTTGCGTTGCATATGCTGACGACATCACGGTGATTGCAACCTCAACACAAAGGGCCGAACGAATTTTCCAGCTGCTTGACTGCTTCGAGATGGAAGCCGGGGGAAAACTCAATTGGTACAAAACAGTAGCGATCAATGTTGGTCGATTCAAGGGCTTCATACTGCTGAAGAAGTGAAGGTGCTGGGCGTTATTTTTGCCAACTCAGTGCGGCTTATGGCAAAGCTAAACTGGGACACACTAGTGGGTAAAATTCGCTCATCACCATGAGGCACCAATATTGGACAGTAATGTTTGCTAGAATGAAAGATATGAAGAGAAAGTTTTGAAAGTTCCGTTAGTTTACGGTAGGTTGGAAATAGAATAGAAGTATTGAAAATTGAGCGAAAGGACATGGGATTACTATCCACTCTTGGTGCCTCATGGTGATGAGCGAACATCTCCTTCTACATCATGAAGATGAAACGTAAAGAAGAAAAGTAGTAGAGAAGAAAGGTTAGCAGTTGACAGAAGTTAGTGGAAATTAGCCAGAGAGAGAAAGATAGGAGAATGGAAAGAAATCAGGATATTGGAAAACGATTTGATGGGATGTGGGAGAAAATAAAAGTACCGTTTAATATCGTTATTGATCTGTGTAGGTGCGTTTGTTTTTTAGTGATTACTTGCTTTTGGTAGATTTCTTTATCGGCTATCCGGAATTGCAACACCAGTTCTATCTGGAACTAATGGAGCTACAATCTCGAATCTCTACAACATAAATTTAGCGGATGCCCTCGAGTAGCTGCAGCATGGGCACACATCCAATGAAAGGTGACGGTGATTCTTAGCGTGTGGCAGCAGCTAACCTTCGATGAGCTTTTGCGACCCAATTTGAGAAACATAGCACCAGCAAGAAAAGTAGAATTTCTTAAAATCTTTATCAAATACATCAAATACGTCTAAGATGTTTGAGCTATTTAGCGAACTAGACTTCATTTTTGTGTCTTGTATAATATGTTATCTAAATTCAAACTTAATAAACAATATTTTACAAAAATATATGTATGTATGATTTATCATGTCTGTCAGGATTTATTTCAGTTATTATGATGTCAAATATTTTGAAGGCTATTTTACCCCATTTTCTCTCTAGCAAGAAATCAGACACATTGAAAAATAGATTCTTGAAATTTTATATTTTTTATGTATTTTATAATATGAAGTTCCGGTTCGGACATAATTGTTCATACAAGAATGTTTGTTCTCTGTGGTTCAAATACCTATGCTAGATCTGTTGGCGCGGAAACAAAAGCCCTGAAAGTCGCTAATAATTTAGAGAAAATGTCATTTATTTATCATGTAACCACTACTGTAACCTTAAGTGTATTACATATGAAATTATCTGCGCTATCTCTATTTCACTCAAACAGAACTGGGTGTTTCTACTTACTGGTTTGATATTTCACAGGCAGTGTTTGTGGCAATAAATTAAAGAAAAAAAAAACCTGTGCGAAGAAATTGTGTGCAGCAGTAATAAAAATTCTGACCTTTTGAAGTCTTGAATTTGCCGAAATCCACAGCCCACAGTGTATTACGAACATTTGCTGAACGTTTGACTGCCTAAAGGAAACAAAGAAGTGACAAAAATATTGGACTAGCTAAGAAGGTGAAATTAAGGAAGGTAGTTTTGACTATTTTTGTTCATATATTTTTCAAGGGCCATTTTACACTTCTATTTTAAGAAAAAAATATATCAGAAAGTAGGCCAAACAAATTCTCCTATCAAGAAAATCAAACCCTGATTCCACATCCGTTTGTGAAATTCCAGTCTGATTAGTCTTGATTAGTCTGATACACTAGCTTTTTTCATGTTCAGTTGACGATTGATTGTATTAAAGAACATACCCTTATACTTTGTTCATACTACAGCGTTGTAACATAATACAAGGCTATCTTGATGACATTTTCCTTGTAGATACTTTTCAAAATACCCTTGTATTATGTTAGAAGCATGTAGTCTGAACAAAGCATTATATTGAGCATGTATCATCTCAGAAAAGAGTAAATAATGAGAAGCTATGTTTGCCTGCTCGAAGACAATATACGGAAATGAAATTTAAGCTATTATTTTCAATATTCATAAGCTGACACATTATCTCATAACTCTATTTATGTTCATCTTTTAAATTAAATTTTCCACATCTCGATCCACCTTTGAAAATCTTTAATTACCATTTTCTTTCTATAGACTGCAGGCATAAAAAATACGCATGAACGAATACAAAATTTGATCTGAACTCAAAAGCACTGAACTTATCTAGCCATTTACTTGCATTATGTGCTTAAATTTACAATCAAATTAAACGTAGAACTAAAAAAAAAATTAACAATGGTTGATCAAATATAACCTGTTCATCAAAGCTCGAATCCGTGAACCATTTCAGGTTGTTCGTCCTTACTACCTATGTTGGCAACAAGACTGATTCTATATTTGTTGAGTGCTCTTATATCTTTTGTCCTTGCACATTTACTCTGTACTCCTACATACATTTCCAGCCTGTCAAAGCAACAACAATCCACAGGAATGAACTCGGAGCGCACTTGAATGCAACCGTTTTTCATTCTCCATTTTTTGCTCAAACTTCTCCTCTATTATTTTTCTCCACTGGAGCATGCTTTGAAATTTTGTTAATCCTCTGAAAGTGGAAAATGTAGCTCGCTGGCAGTATTTTTCAGTTCCTCCAAGCAGAAGTTGAGTATTTACTTCAAACGGAGGCCACTCGATTCCGTGGGAGTTTTTGTATGCTCACTGCTGCTATAATACAGACACTTATATTAGAAACTGGAGTTGATACTTAACAAAAATCAACTGCGCTTTCGAAATGTGGACATGCAGTAAGCACTGAATCACGATTGCTCTGGCAAAGAGCAAAAGGAAAAAAAATCGAAATAAAAAATGGAGGTGAAATCCCATTGCTACTGCTGTTACACGTTGATTTTTATTCTTTCATGTCAAAGCGATTGAGAAAGTCCAATCAGCTCGAAAACAAACCCAATAGCGTGGGGGGCTGGAGGGGGAAAAACGAGACAAGTCTGACATCCATAGTCCCACATTGAGCCCCACGGGAGTAAAGAAAAAATGTCATAAAACAATAAATGTATAAATCTTCGACATCAGGGAGCGTACACACAGAAATTGGAAATGAAATTCTTTACGAACGGGTTCTTCGCTGCCTGTGGTAGCCAGAAGCGAAACTAATTTGATTGCATTTGATTAAAGGTTCACATAATCAGATGAATAGCATCAGCATCGCAGCGTATAAATTTATTGATTTAAGCAGGATCAATTTGATCGGCAGTCGTTACTACTGTTTAATCTTGACTCGTTTATAAAACTTAGACGTGCGTTGTGGCGTTTGCATTTGAATTTAGGAAATAGAGCCTTTGGTGTCTGTTTCAACGCATTTTATGAGCTTTGATTTGATTGTAATATTGGATCATGCTTTGATTTACTGAAATGCTTACCGGAAATTTAATAATTCCGGGGGCGAGCCTGTATTACGCTTCTCAGGCTGACATTCTTTCAATTTCGTTTTTCTGAGCTATTTATTTATTATATAAAAAAATTAAGCCAAATAATAACTCCAGATGAAAATACAATTAGCACATGCAAAATGTTTCAATTAAGCCTAAATATTCAGTTAGAACATTTGCTACACAACAAACATATCAAAGAACATAAGGTTTTTGATGAGTCGCTATCGTTTTTCGTGTTCTTAATGCTAACGTAGTGGAGAAATATATTCGTTGCTTTGTTTAAACAAACTTTTATAATTCCGAACATCCCTTAAATCAACTGCCTTCTTCTAAATTGCTTTATATTATGTAACATATATTATGGTTGGCATATAAATTTCATAAAAAATAACAGTGAGTTCAAAGAACAGTTGACTTTAAATCCATTACTGCTTGATTTTTGACTTTTATAACATGGTGTTTTCGAGAGAATAAATATAAAAAAAAGATGAGGAATGTGTAAATATTAAAAATAACACGTAAGTGTTGTTTTCAAGCGTTATAAATAACGATTTAGTATTTCTAATAAATAACGATTTAGTTACCTAGGAAGTTTGAGCTGTTTAGTCGAATACCTGCAACTTGAAATGAGAAGAAAAAATAGTATTTTCCATTTAATTCCAACTACCTTTATTGCTTATCTTGACAGATACGCGTATTTCGTCTACAATGTGCAGACTTCTTCAGTGTCGTATACTATTAACGATTTGGTACCCTAGAAAGTCAAGATCTGCAAAAAAAGGTAGTTGGAATTAAATGTAAAATACTAATATTTCTTCTCATTTCTAGTAACGATTTAGTACCTTACCCTTCAATTGAAATAATTAATTCAATTAAGATTTTAATCAGGTGAAAGCACCAGTTCTAAGAATAAATTACCATCGAAAAATGACAGATATGCCGATTGATCAAAAAAATCCCATTATATATGATAAAACAGATTGACAGAGATTTTTAGACCCAGAGCTTCATGCCAGTTTTCGTTAGAGGATCGCAGCAAGCCGTGCTTGGAAACTGACGTGTTTTGTTTTCTCGCGAATAATAAAATCAAAAATATATTCGTAATTCAACTTAAACAAACAGTGACATCATAAAATCTCCACGTATTTTGTGTAAGATGTATGGAATATAAGGTAGTTTCTCCCCGTTTTTCTTTTTATTGTGCCATATTTCTTTTTGCATAAAACGTTAGTAAAATTGCCGTAGAATAAGCTCCTGAAACCATTTTTTTTAAATTCGATTTTCAAGTGTATTTTTCGCGCTCGGGAGGTATTTTTCGATAAGTAAAACTTTCAACGCGTTTTTCTCAAAACCGCTTTTTTGGAGTTTATGCCGGTGATAACTCTAAAACTAATTATTAGATTAAGCTGAAACTTACAGGATTTCTTCATTGTAGTATAACCTTCTATATGAATTAAAAATTACTGTAATACTTTATCATTAAATATGGAAAAAAGTGACAAAATGGCGGAAAAGATGTGGATTTTTTCACAAAAGTTACGCCAAAAGTGCAATTATGTTTTTTTTACTTTTTTTTCAATTCATCTACTAACTGTAAGTGTTATTAATGTTATTTTATTGGGTAAGCAAGTTTCAGATCGAAACTGCGACCAGGAGAGCCGGCAAAAACAAAATACAATGATTTTTATAACGCACTCTAACGGCCGCCATTTTGTCGAAAAAAAATTTAAAAAAATATTTTTGTATCCTATATGGATACACTTATAATTGTAAAAAAGTTTCGATTGAATTAAGTAAAAACTTCTCCTTGAAAAAAAAATATCAAACATTAGTTTTTATTCTTCTCGTTCTAACTGCATATCCCCCCATAATTTAGAGTATTTTTTCGCTTTGTCGCGAGTGATTTGACGATTTTTAGCATTTTTTTTAAAAGATGTCTCTGTTGCTCTCCGGAAGGGAACATCATGCGTCTTTTGATTGAGGTTTTTTCTGTGATAGTTGTAGTGATCTTCTTTGTTTTCAAATACCTAATTTTTCTGTTCAGTAACAGACCAGTGGATGTCCTGCAAAATGGTGAGTCGACCACTGGGATGGAGCGTGCGTCCCCGCAACATATCTCTGGTCCTCACAGGTTTCTGCTTAATGCTTCCACGGATCAAGAGATATTAAGGACCACCAGTTAAGGGTTGCGTACTTGGCTAGTAGTGCAGCTAGATTGAGGAGGTACGTGGTCGAGCGTCTGTCCACCAAGGAGGTGCAGCTCAAACAGCGTATGTCCTGGCATCTAGCGGCTGAGTAAGAAATGCTGTATACCTAAGAAGGCAGTCCTACCAACGCGATGTAGATGGCGTGACCCCGGTAAGGTAGCATGCTGAATTCTTATCCTACCACGAGAGATGGAAGTTTTCTTTGTACGGTGTATGGTTTAAGATTATCCATGGTTTTAAAATATGTTTTTCCCTCGAGGCTATGGTGAAAGTCCGTCTACAATTGCAGGAGGATCATAATCTACAACATGCGGACATTGCAAATATGATTGTTATTATCATTCTATATTATAAAATTCCCTGTAATTTTTTTATGCTATGTTCAGCTTCACATTTATGCTTAGTTGTGGGTTTTGGCCTATCTTATTCTCGTTATGTGTTTGAAAATATAGGAGGGGGTATTCACGTTTTTTTAGAAAGGATTATGTAAGACAAATTATAATGAAATGTTTTTTTCTTCATTCAGGGAATGAATTGAAAAACTAGCATTGTTTGTGGCCCTACATTTTCTGTTTCACAGACGTAGGGAATCATTTATGGGAAACTGCAATTCTAATTTCTAGTAATTTATTTTATTTTTATTTTTTGTTTTTTTTTATCGTTTTGGATTTATTGAGTTTCCATTTTTTGGGTAGTGATCATATTCATATGAGATTTGTTTCGCATTGTTGTTTGCTTGAGTTTTCTTTGCTGTTCCGCTGGGCTGCCGCGTGATCGACTTTATTTCATAGTATCCCGTTGGAATTTTCAACATTTCCGAGTTTCAAACATCTAGCACCGAGGCGAAAGAGGCAAATTGCGGCATTTCATTATTACATGTACGTTGTTTTGTGATTCTTTACAACATCGTATTATTTTCATCATATCATGACCTTCACATTTCAATATACACTTATCAACTAATGGTTGAGCTGTATAAATGTATATAGTTGCATATTATTATTGTTTTTCTTACGAAAAAAAAATCATTAAGAAAATTCTTAAAACATTTAATGTTATCTGCTTGAAGGGTGTAGGGAGGGTGATTCCAGGTAGTGTAGATGTGTTACTGCTGTGTAGCCTGAGGTCTTTTTCTATTAATTACCCACAGCATCCCTACTGTTGGTTTAAATCGGTCCTCAAACTCGATGCTTTTAACGTATTCTTGTATTCCTGTTGGTTTAAATAGGTCCTCAAACTCAGTGTTTTAACATATTTTTGTATTCTCCTTGAATAAACCACTCACACTTGTGAGTGGCCCCAACAGCATCCCTACTATTGGTTTAAATCGGTGCAAAAATTTGATTAGCTTTAATGTGCATCTCTGTACAGAGAATAAATCGGGAACATAGTTAAATATCTTATTCGCTGCCGACGTCAGTTGAATTCAGCACACCGTTTACCAAAACAGATCCCGCTCCAAACCAACCATTTTATCCAACATCCCAGTGATTTCTCGTGAAAGTGGAGAGATGTTCTCGGCTTCCAATAAAGCGAGTATCACGTCAACAAAGTACAGCAAACCCCCCGACAAGCGCGGAGTCTCTTGATGGTGGTCTCAATTGATATGTGGGCATTGACCTTTGTTGTTCAGCAGATAATATTTCGTTATCATTCGTATATAGCAAGTTTTTTCCTTCAGCAAAGTTGTTCAGTAGCTCAAGGACTTCAAGGGCCTTTAAAGTTCAGAATTGTCTCACTTCGCGGCGCTAGTGTGCATGTCACCTTACTTTATAACCTGAATCTCGAGATCCTTGACATATAGCAAGTTGTTGTCTTTGACTAAAACCTCCTTATATTCACCTTCCTGTTTGGTTTACTGAGGCCTTCAGATAGTGTTAACATTGATTCAAAACTCGTCCGCTATGAAGCGCTAGTGTATACTTGAACTTTGTGTATTACCTGTATTTTGAGATCTAGATCGTGTATATATTTACTGTTTTCAGGAAAGTTAGTTGTAAAATTAGGAGCTTCCAAACGCTCGCCTCAACAGCTCAGAATTATCTCACTCCGTAGCGCAAGTGTGCATGTAAACTTACTGTATAATCTGGATCTCGAGATTACTGACATATTACATCTTTGAAATAGAGGTTCGAGGGATCAGGGCAACATATGGTGAACACATTTGACTAGAATTCGTCCGCTACGTGGCGCTAGTGTTCATGTGAACTCTTTGTAACATCTATTTATGATATTTAGATAATGCATAAATTCATTGTCTTCAGGAAATTTATTTGGGTTTTCCTGGAAGTCGACTTCATTGTTCAGAATTATTCCACTGTGTGACGCTGGTCTGCCTGTGAACCATGTAATGAATGTTTATCGCTAGTGCTGATAAGATGCTGATGACCCTAGTTTGGGTAATTTTGATACGTTCTTCTGACAACTTCGGGTTAGTCTTTCAAAGAAGTTTTTCACAAAACTTCGGGAAAGTCCTTCAGAGAACTTCATGGAAGTTCTTCCGAGAACTTCAGGGACGTTCTTAAGAGAACTTCATGGAAGTTCTTCAGAGAACTTCAGGGAAGTTCTTAAGAGAACTTTACGGAAGTTCTTCAGAGAACTTCAGGGAAGGTATTCAGTGAACTTCAGTGAAGTTCTGCAAAGAAGTCTAGGAAAGTTCTGCTCTTCAGGGAAGTTCTGCAGAGAACTTTAAGGAAGTTCTGCAGTGAACTAGGAAACTAAGTAGAGAGCAGCTTTTTTGCGCTTTTGAAAACTAAGTTGAGAGCAGCCTAAATCTTGTTCAAAGAGCGTCAAAAACCAATTAGAAGCGTGACTACTGGACAGAATTAAGTATAGACGGTTTGAAATAGGCACCTGTTTTGAATAACGTTCAAAGTGGTGAAACTTTTACGTGTATTCGTTGATTTGGCTTACATTTTGAAGATGAGACATTTTGTTACTGAAAGCTTTTTGGAGATGTATGCGTGTTGCATCATGCCTTTATTTTGATTTTGAAATTAGCACTTCAGTTATCAAAATGTCGTTGAAGAAAGAGAAGCAACGCATCAAAATTTTGCACGTGCATGGCGAAAATCCAAACTACTCTCACGCCAAGTTGGCAAAATTGTTGAATGTAGCTAAATCAACTGTTACCAACGTATTAACTAGGAAAGCTGGACCGGGGGGAAAACGAAAGCCGGAGGCCACAGCGACGACATAAAAGAGTTGCCAGCTGTTTCGAGCGGAACCTCAACCTCTCCGTCCGAGATGTCGCAAATAAGCTGGGAGTGGTGCCTTCAACCGTGGATAGAGCTAAAAAAACGAGCTGGACTGTCGACTTACAAGAGAGTGGTGACTTCAAATCGCGAAGATAAACAAAATCTCGTCGGCCAGAGCACGATCGCGAAAGTTGTACACGACGATGCTGACGTAGTTTGATTCCGTGGTGCAGGACGATGAAACTTACGTCAAGGAAGACTTTAATCAGCTTTCTGGACAGGAATTTTGCAACCGGACGGAGAAAGGTGGCAGATATTTTCAAGGACATTAAATTGTCAAAGCTCGCGAAGAAATATCTGGCGTAGCATGCCATCTGTACCTGTGACTTGAACAGCAACGTTTGCATTGCGACCGGAACCGTCAACCAGGGAATTTATCTGAGCGAGTGCCTACATAAACGTCGACTGCCTTTCCTGAAGCGACACAATTGTTCCGTTCTATTTTGGCCGGACTTGGCATCTTGCCATTACGAAAAAAAAGGCCATGGAGTGGTATGCTGCCAACAACGTTCAAGTGGTAACCAAGAACAAGAACCCGCCCAACACGCCAGAGCTCCGCGCCATCGAACAATATTGGGCCACCGTCAAGTGGAACCTTAAGAAAACTCAAAAAGCTGTTGTGAGCGAGAAAAAGTTCAAGGCAAGCTGGCATTCTGCGGCGAATAAAGTGGTCAAGGAGACTGTACAATTATTATGGCAGGTGTTAAACGAAGGACCCGGCATTTCGCATTCGGTAAAAAGGAAGCTTAGCTGAATATTTCTCTTGTATTCTGTATAACTGAACTTGAAAAAGGAAAACAATTTGACTTATTAATAAAAACTTTGATCGACTCACACACATTACTGTTTGACCAAATTTTGATCGAAACACCCTTTAATTCTCAAAGCAAATAATATGTTGGGATTCTACAAAAGGTTCAGTTATCATTTTAAAGATCCATATACCATCAAAACGCCTCATGTAGCGAACGTAAGATCTATTCTCGAATGTTGCTCTGTCGTTTGGGATCTGTACCAAGAAACATACATAAGTCGTATAGAATCTGTACAAAAACAATTTTTGATATTTGCTCTTAGAAAACTGGAGCCTGGAATTCATTTCCTGTGCCTTTGTGTAAGTCTCGTTGAAAGTTAAATTATATTGAATCATTGAAGAAAAGACTAGAGACTACCATGATCTCTTTCTTTTATAACGCTATCTCGCAGCGTTTAAATTCGACAAACCTTTTAGAAAGTTTTTACTTATATGCACCTTCACGCATTTTAAGAATTAGGAATTTATTTCGTTTAAGGCCTCAGAGAATAACGTATGCTTAGAATAGACCAATCAATGAACATCTATAATAAATATTGTGAAATAATTGATGTTACTGTGCCTAAAGTGAAAATGAGAAAAATATTAAATTCAAGAGTTCTACCCCTTAGAAACTAATTTTAAATAAATATAAATGCATGTGTAGTCTACAATGATTGACGAAATAAATAAATATTCATGATACTAATCATTGCACTACCAGTTGATTAAAAGTTTCAAATGGAAAATCGTGATTGTGAAGAATGGAGCATCATTTATCCTTCTTAAACTGATGCCCCCCCCCATCATGGATTTTAATTTACAACTACGGTTTGTGTACCGAAGATGACATTTCTTTTTTAAATATCGTTTTATATTTACAGATGACTTTGTGAGATCCCTGCGTCTTCTTTAGAAAACTACCAAGTCCTTCGAATTTTCCACATTAACATCGTTAGGTTAGCAATTGTAATTTTGAGGAGACTACTTCGTGGAGAAGCATAATTACCTATCAAAATTACACTACTTCTCACGTGCATTATCGTAGGTCTTTAATGAGTTATTCCTTTATTTTTTAGCATCCGACAAAAATTATATATTGTTGTAGAAAAAGGATATTGAATTTGCAAAATCTTTAAAAAAAAAATTGAAAAAAATTCCGATAAAATCCGCAAACTATCACGTCTACCTTTTATTTTCTTATTTATAACAATTACATAAACATACTTCGTACTAATCTATGCGTAACGGTGCCCATTTAGGCTGGGCCTAATCTGCCAGTAGTTACCATCAACCGAACGACTTTATTTAATCCTTCACGCTGCTATTATGTTGCAAGTGCTGACATGCTACAACAACCTAGAATGTGAAGAAAGACTTATGAAACGACGACGTTCGACACTTCCACGGTTGTCATCGGATGGCACTCTCAACACATTCGTTTTGGGCCGTCGTTGTCTGCAAACACAGTCCAACAGCCAACCAACCAACCAGTCAGTCAGCCGGTCAGTCAGTTAGTCACAAACAGCACTATAGCCGCATTAATCGGATTTGAACTTTGACCTAGAATTTTAATAATCCTATCACGCTGTATATTTTGACAACTTAGTGTGTGTATTTTTCACTCATTGTCTGGAGCCACCAGCCAATATGTACTGTAGGATCAGGTTTCCAACCTCTGCTTTTCTCGACTTCTCTACGATTGTCTGAAGGATTAGCTCGGATCGGAAGCAACATCATTTCAATTTGTCACTTACATGGTTTTCTAATTTGTGTTTGAAGGTCACTGGAATGTGGTTCCCTTCCGCCGGTTATTTATTCTGAAAAGAAGAAAAAATCAAATTTGTCTTTAACTCATGCTGCATGAGACAGAAAATGTTCACAACAAATCAAAGAATTTTGCCGTCCAGAACAAAACAGATGCACTCGATAATAGTCGTGTCAAAGTTGCAGAAAATCGAGAGGAAGCACAACAAATCCGCAAACATCCACACTCCCCCGTTGGAAACCATCCATTTACCCTTATTGGCCAGAAGGCACACACTAAGAAGACCGTTAGTGAAGGGCCGTCGGAGCGTTTTATTCCTTTGGTTACGCTAGAAGACACAACCATCAACAGTCGTATTATGTTTCGGCATTGGTTTTGTCTTACACTCTCTCTTGGGATTTCAATAGGTTATTGCTGCAGCAGTATTGAAGCTTACGGTGGAAATATCTCGTGCTCATACTTTTATTTCTATCGTTTGGAAATGAAACTTAGGTTAGCAAATGGGAAATTTCAAGGAACGGTTTTGAAATTGGATAATGAAAACATCGGGCAAAGTTAATGCATATTTTAGCTTTGGTATGTGATATTAAAAAAAATGTAAATTTAACTAGACGCCATGCTAGGATATTAGGCAGTTAGTACCCGGAAACAACCGTGCCCAGATCTATTAACTGCAGCCATGAATTCAAGAACAAGCTATAATACACCGTGTACTAGACCACGTGTTTAGGGCCTGATCATAAACCACGTAGACTCATTAATGATTGCGAGCTTATTTGGTCAAATTTATACCAGCAGTAAGGATGCCAATCACAAGAAACCACCGGCCCACGACACTCACAATATCTCACCAGGAAGCAGCTTTATTATACATTTTTTCATCTTCTTATCTGGTCTCATTTTGTATCTTGAGAGAAAGTGCAGCCACCTGAAACCAGGTTTACTGCGGTACTGAGCCTGACTACGGCTATTTATTCACAAAGCAATGCAATGACGACGCTGACTTCACTTTCTTGTTAGTGCATGTACTCGAGGTATCTCTGATGTTAATACAAATCCAACAAAAAATATTGATACAAAACTCCACACATGCAAGATGTGTTTGGAAAATAGAAGATGAAAAATATGGTAATATCAATGTAATCCTTATAATTTGAAGTTATTTTACATCCCGGACCATTTCCCGAAAATTCCCAAACTTGATGTTCCTCTAACAGTTTGCAGTAAATACATTGTACATGACCTCTGACACCCTGAACTCCGGAAACATCACATTTTCTCTTCTTTCTCATTTTATCTCATCTTATTTCAAAGTCAACGATGCTGCCGGAACAATCCTTTCTATATTCTACAAAGAAACACTATCATCGAAGATAGGAATCAAAATTACTCTTTAAAGACATTTCGAATCCCATTACCTTAGCTCTCATCTAACCTCACGTAATTTTATCACGTATTATCACTTTGTTTAAAAATATGGTGCAATCATCTGAAAACCCCTATATTTTGGAATTAAACATGGAAAAAAAAAATACATTATATAAGCACTTCGACGATGAGAAGTAAAATCACATCCTACATCATTGCAAAATATTCAAACCTTTATTTCAGGTAAAAACTACTCAGACTTCTAAGACACCTCATTTTCCATTCATCTTTCCGTTATTTCATATCACTTAAACAAAACATATCTCACCATATACTTTAATCGTATTGTGCCTGAAATCTGGAGTAGATCCTGTGCATTGGAGATTTAAAACTACGAATAGATCACACATCCTGCTCAAATTCTCACGTAATACTCACATTTCCTATCCTTCTATCACATACTTCTTTCCTATTTATTAATAGGCTAGGGCAAGGTCTCACCTTGACTGATCTTAATCTCATCGCTTTTTATTGTGCTACCGTCTGAAATATCTTTTGTTTTAAACCTGAGCCTGCTCTTAAAATATTCAATCACCTACTTCGATGCCTACTTCTATGATGGGAAGTAAAGTTCATACGTTTCAAAGACATGTTTATCCTATACCACTTCTCACAAATTCTAATACTTTCCCATTGAAATCTCGCTGAAAACTTTAAGAAAAGCTCATTCTCACACGTCTTAAGCATCCCCATTATTATTTGTTTCATCTCTTCGTCTCAGTGCGTTAACTAAGGGTCGTGCCATCTTTTGGACACATTATTCTGATCATTCGATTGATGTGTAAATGAGAATGATCATCTTAAGATACATACACCATACATACATGCATACACCATTCTGATCATTCTCACAAATACTGCAGTACCCATTAGCATGCAGAAAATGGAAGATATTAAAACACGATGAAAAGAATAAATTACATTTCCCTTTCTTCTGCCTCTCATTAAGATGAAAATGTCTTGGAACACTCACAGACTTCGGTGAATAGAACGTGGGCTGAGGAAAACTGAGACCTTTATTTAAATTTTATCTCATGTCATCTCTCATCTCTCATCTTTCATTTCTCATTTCTCATTTCTCATTCCTCGTTTCTCATTTCTCATCTCTCATCTCTCATTGCTCATTGCTCATTTCTCATTGCTCATTTCTCATCTCTCATCTCTCATTTCTCATCTCTCATCTCTCATCTGTCGTCTCTCATCTTTCATCTCTCATCTCTCATCTTTCATCTCTCATCTCTCATCTCTCATCTCTCATCTCTCATCTCTCATCTCTCGTTTCTCATCTCTCATCTCTCATCTCTCATTTCTCATCTCTCACTTTTCCCTTCTCGAAAATTATAGTGCAGGTATATCTTTAAAGAATCAGAAGTTTAAAATACATTATTTCAGACGGCAACACTTGACACTTCAAAACTTTTTATAAACTTAGGTGAGATTGATCCTTAGATGAGAGAAAGACGAATTAGAAATCTCCGAAGTATACGAATTGGCTTTCATAATTTTCCGATTTAAGGCCGCAGCACCTTCTCACTTTTCACTTGTTACATTTGTTGTATTTGCGGTGAGTTATATTCACTGTTTTCTTTCTTGAGATGAGCAGCCTCCGAAGCTTGAGAATTTCAATTCACTTCAAAATAATAAAAATGAGCGATAATATTGTTATTGGAGGTAAGATGGAGCTGGAGGAACTGGTTGTGAGTCGTGAGAAAATCTTGCATCTAATTTTTCTTTTCTTTTTTTTTCTTTTTTTTTTCTATGAGATGTCAGAAAAATGAATATGCTGTGAGGAGTGAGTGCAGGATGTGCGATGTGTTGACTGACTCTGGAATCAATTTTTTGAAACACGATTAGATGAAATAAATCTAGGCCTGATTAAATACGAGAAAGAGGAATGTAACACAAGATATCTCCGAAGTGTGAAAGTTTCACTTATTATGATGTTTCCACAATTTATATTCTTCTACGAAATGTTCGAAGAAAGGGAAGTGTGAGTGGGTGCAAAGCGATGCTGTAGGTGAGATGTTTTTGAAATGTGAGTATTTTACTTCTCTAAAGCATAAAAAAGTATATTGTTGAGGCACAGACTCATCTCATTTTTTTTTATAAAAGCTAGGAAATGAGATAATTTAAGGAGAGATAAAATAAGCGTACGTGTGTTGACATGAGAGAAAGAACATGTGTGAGAGTTGCACTTCTCATGACGATGAAAAGCGTAGCCAACGCATCTACAAAGAACACGCTCAGCTCCAAAAATGGCGATTTCAGACAGTAGCACCTGTCTTCAAAGTGTGAGAATTTATTCAAATTTTGAAAGCACAACTCAGCTCCAAATTGTTGGTTAAGAAAAGTCTTCGAAATGTAAGAATTTTTCAGTAAATTAACTTCAATAAAGAGTGATTGAGGCAATATAAAAGTAGTGTTTGCTAAACTTATATTGCTGGCTGTTCTATTTAATACATTTCATCAAATGAAAAATTTACAAAATATATTTTCGCCACAAATATTCCTAAAGTTAAAATGGACTGAACGTCACATGGGGTGATATTGTAGCAGCATGCTTCCTGAATGAGCAATTGGACAAACGTTTTAAAGTTTTAGAATTTGTACATAAGTATATGTATGCATAACTTTTCAATGGAAATGTTACATAAGGAGGTGTGTATTTTACTTTACCGCCAATGATACCTATATGTCCCGCTGAGTCGTCATAAACCTACAGTAAAACAGCAGCGTAAATTCTCACCCAAAAGCTCCACAGAGTGTCATTGAGGAGATAAGCGTCCAACATCATTACAACAAGCTGGGAGCCGTGCAAAGACAGCGCACGCCACTCCTCGCTCGCTAATTGCCCATTTAATTAAGACGTTTATGAAATACAACTTAATGGCTAGTGCCCTGCCTTTGCAGGTTGGCTTATACCAGACACTTGAGTGCCACCCTAATAGGCAACCGCCATCCGTGCCAAGTGTTGATTAAGCTTTATGATCTATGCACCAGCAGCAACCTCCTACTGGATACCTCCTACGGATGCTTCTTGCGAGCCATATCATTAGAGGGTTAATATTTTAATGGTACTTGTATGGTAGCACCGAGTTATTATTACATGCACAATGAAAAGAACTGCCAGAAGACCCTGCACGGACGACGTTCCGCCGCGTGTTTCGGATGATAGTGAAAGGCTTTTACAGCAGCAGCAGCCAAAAGTTTGCGATCACGCACCAAGCGAAAATATTTAGATAAGAAATACGATTACGATTAGTTCTCTTATTACTGTTTTGGTAGGGTTCGGTTTATACCTGAACACACAATCAGCACGTGTCGTGGTCTTGGTACTGTTTAAAAAAGATCGAGCAATGGTTGTTGTTGTTTTGGTTGAATATAAAATATAAAATAATCATCATTTAATTGAGCCAGTCAGTAAAGGTATACTAACATTCAAAGTCATGTTTGAGATAGTTCGAACAGGATTGGTTTTCATCAACTACACAAAAATTTATTTTCAGTAGATATTTGTACTCAATTGTTCAAATATTCACCTCTCAAATCTTCTCCCTCTATCACAACAAAGCAGGTTTCCAAAGGAGCTTCTTAAAAATCTACAACGCATATAAATACATCACTCTTGGCAGGTTGTACACGTGTCCTTATCATCCTCTTTGCGCTTTTGTCATCGGTTTCCCAACATCAAGAGCCAACCCTCCCACTCTGAAGGACAATTCAATTCCGACTAATTTGAAATTCGATAGCAATCGACGTTTGCCTGGTCGGCTGTCTTTCTGTCTGACTGTATGCCTGACGTCTACGAGACTCGATTGGCTTCCTTTTGTGCTGTCGTTTGCGGAGAGAATGGCAGTTCTTTTGTTAGTCAACGCTGGAGGAAAGTTGATTAATAGAATGGCAAATTGTGAAATGGCACTTCGCTGGTAGCAATAGTGAACATAAAATATTGCGATTGAGAAAATAAAGTATCATAATTTTCAACCACATCCTTAAATCGCTCATAATAACCTAGGCATAAATTTTGGTCTACTGACGGTTCTGTAAAGGGATAGTCAATGAATATTATGACACCTTAAATTAATTGGAATATCGGCTTTAGTTATCGGAATGGTACCCAATATTTACAGTAGTTTAGTATATGTTTTTATTTTAGCTTACATACGTCAGCAAAATTTAAGGACAAGTTTGAGTAAAAAGCTCGACATTTGCAATTGATGCTCTGCCTCAGAGCCTGAACAATCATTTGGGGTACGTTTTACTAAGTTTTTTTTTCCCACTCCCTCATCGTTTTCTTTTCGTCCTTAGCCTCTCCATTTGTTTGCCAAAGTTCGCGTTTTATCATGACGCAATAGAATTCTATGGGACGGAATTCAGGACATTTTGAGCGGTTATGTCTTTCGGTCCAAAATCCATAGAATTAGCCGCAGTAGTTGCAGTTGAAACACAGAGAACAGACGTTCATCTTCGATCTGCTACTTGTGTAAAACTTTAAACCGACATTTCAAATGTATGTCGTTATGCTCCTGGTAGGCGGCGCTGCAGTTGTGCGATAACTGTTATGTCAATGTTTATCAATACAAAGCCTAGCACATAACCTGAAAAGTTTTGTTTGTTTTTCTCTGCACTTGCTTTTTAAATCGGCTGTGCATATTAACTTTTACACACGTTTTTCAAGAAAAGGTATATGTACATCAATGTCTGTTCTCTGTGGTTGAAACCCGTTTTTGGCAGCACTACATTTTGTAAATCTCATCGTTTATGGTGCCTTTGGTAACGTAGGGTTCTCTTTGTTTGGCATATGGCCTACCAAATCAGGTACTTTGAAGTGAATTTTGACCGCTTCTTTCATTTAGAACGGTTATCCACAGGAAACTAGTCCTTATCCGTGAAATATTTCTGCCCCGGCTACTGCTTTCAATCCGATTTGAAGTAAGTCTCATCATCAATGACGCAGCACCTGTATTTTACTTGGAGCTTCGTGTAGAGTCTTCAGCCACGCGTTTTGGCAACACACACTGCTGGCGTTTATTCCATTTTGAGAAGTTCAATCTTGGCCCTTTGAGACAGTTTTCCCAAGGCGCGATGTGACAAACCAGGATTGGACATTTGGGTGAACAAAATCCTTTCGCGAACGGTTTGTTGATTTTTTTTCATCTCGACCGGAATATCATTGACAACTGCTAATTACAATTAATCTTTGTATAGATAAATAGATAAGTAGATAGATAGATAGATAGATAGATATATAGATAGACAGATAGATAGATGAATAGCTATGCCAGAAGCCAAACCCTGGAGCTATGCATACCAAGAAGTGCCTGGATGAAGGCAACTTCCCAGTAATATGGAAGATCCATATACTGGGATTACTGTCAAAGCCAGGGAAGCCCATTTGATGTTTTTGAAAATGTACGAAAAATAAAATTAACTATTGGCATAAGTAGTTTGACCATGAAACATAGTTGGGCCCATATGCATGCTGAGTACGCTTAGAAAACTCTTGGACAGAACCATCCTCAACAGGCTGTCGAAATTTACGGAGATTGTCGAAGCTGCAATTTGGATTCTGAAGAGCCGTTTCAACGGTGGATGCGATTAACACAGAGCTCGAGTATGTTGAAGAGGCGTCAAAACAGAAGCGCTGGCTGGGAGGTTATTTGAGAGCGTTGCACCGAATGTTTATGCCAGATCTTGAAAAACTTCTTCCAAAACAGAATCTTGGTGACAAACGAAGGCCATATGTCAATGCTAGTGACAGCGTGCATGCCT